>BHFT01006072.1:0-14978 GCA_004320025.1 Laticauda laticaudata
GTGAACCAATCCACTGCTTACTTTACTGGGCCAATCAGAAGTGTAGTCTAGGAGTCAACCATTTACATATAGAACAGGCACCATGGTAGTTCTGGTCAGAAACAGAAAACAACCTAGCAAAGATGACTCCCATGAATTTCTATAGATTTCCAGACTGATTTCTACTACCTTAATTTTTTTTTATTTTTAACTGGCTAGATGGATGTTAAGCTATATGACAAATGATAGTCTACAGAGAGTGGCCAAGCGGGGGAGTAGGTGTTGCAATAAGGCACAAGTGAAGCTAGACAAGCAAGCAGTGGATGCTGCAGTGTGATATCAGTGTAGCTCAGTAGGAAGGTTAGCAATTACAGACTGCAGCAGGTGCACAGGTGGTGCTACAGTGCAGCACTAATGCAGGTGCGGAGTGAGTGCTGCAGAGTGGTGTGAGGTGGTGCTTTGACCCAGTACAAATTCAACCAGGCAAATAGAGGGCAAAGTGCTACAGTGCAAATATAGCCAGGTGAGTCTGAGCTATGGAATGCAAACAAAGGGAGTGCTCTGGGCAGGCACTATGGAGTATGAGATCCCTGGAATTTCTTACTCATTAATGTGGATCCTCAGGAGAAAAAGCAGGAGTTGACTTACAGGAATGTTTTGCAACTTTCCCTGCCAGCTTTCTCAATGACATTCCTTATGAAAAACCATCAGGAAGAGCCCCAATGGTGACTGTTGCAAACTTCGTATGTGAGAGCTGGTTGCCAACTGTCCAAATCATGTGACTGTCATGGGGCTGCAAAAGTATAACTTCAAGGACTAATCTTAAGTACCACTAATTCAGCACCACTGAACCTTTGAACAGTCATTGAATTAATGGTTGGAACCCTAGGATTACCTATTATCTCCAGTCTATAATCATGGGTTGTTCTTGGTTTACCTGGACTGGTAGTAATTTTTCATACTATCGAAACATGGACTAATGACTAGTTCATAGTTAAGGAACCATTAGTTTGCATAATAACTGAAGCAAACTCCAGGGCTAGCTGTAAAGTGAAAACATCTTGCTCCAATGTGGTTAGCCTCAACATAAAATTATTTTGATGCTTGGAAGAGTAGCCACAAGAGGCCCTCAACTATATGTTCCCTGGACTGTATCCCATATGTTAAATACACACAAATACCAACACACATATTAAAAACACACAATACTGTAAAATAAATTTTACTTTTCCTAGAAACATAAACTTTAAATGTTTTCTTGCTAGTATCTAAATACTAAAATACTATGCCTGGTAATAATGCTAATAAACATTCATTATAACCACTTGATTTCTCAGAAAAGGAATTACTTACAGATCTGTCAAATTCAGATGGCGGAAAGTCTTCCTGGACAAACTTGAAAGCTTATTTCTGGAGAAGTTACTGCAAAGAAAGAGTGTCAATATTAAAATGAGGAAAAGAGAGTTTTGAGAGACACATCCCAAGAAGTTAAACTCTGTCAAACAACTCTGATGATCTCCAAAACTGATAAAGATTGTATCCTAGCTTGACATCTAGCCTGGGCACAGATAAACACTGATTGCAACATGTACCTTAAAACAGTTCAGTTCAAGTGAAGGGGAAAAAACATTGGATTGAGTTTTACTCCAAAGATGTTCTCAGATGTTGACTAAACGCTCAATTTATTCATAAGCAAAATAGATGTTTACCATTTTGTCTTTGATCTTACATCAAAGGTTTTACTTTTCCAAACCCTGACTATATCCCAAACAACTCCATCACAGGCTTTTAAAAAATACTTTTTTAAACTATGTGTTCAAAGCAAACATCATGGAAAAATGGTAACATGAAATCATTAAAGGCTAGGTCACACTGGCTGACGGATGCAAAACGTATGCAAAAAGGACACAGCGGATGAGCAAATTTTCAGGGGTGGCTCCATCCGTTGTCATCCGAATCCGCTCCAAAAAGTGGCAAAAAATTTGCATAAAACAAATAGAAAGAAAGAAACAAAAAACGGACGTGGGTAGTATGTAGCAGGATGTTAAAGAATTTCATAGGAAAAGCCTAGAAGGATGTTTTAATTGAATGCAAAACTGTTCACTGCTCATCCTTCTTATTTCCCTTGCTGCTAACGCTGTTGTACAGACTTCCATGTACCTTTTGTTTCCTCCCTCTTTCATTTTCAGCTGCAGCGGATGTGAGTTGCGAGGATGCCCAGAGGATGCAGAGAGGATACAGCAGACGTTTAAACGGATGATAAACGGACATAGAACGTTTGTTGCTTGTATGTCGTGAAATTTACATCGTACACGGCCCGAAAGTTCATTCTGCTCAAAAAAGTTTGGTGTCAGCCAAAACTTCTTGAGCGGATGAAATCTCAGTGGACAGATGCTCAAAGGATAGAGCATAATGAAAACACGTATGCAGTGAGTACACAACGGATGCATAGCGTTTAATGGATGGCAAGCTTTTTTTAATGTTTTACATCCTCTTTGCATCCGTTGGTGCAGTGTGACATGGGCTTAAACTTTTCAGTTCAATTAAGTATTTACCATACTATATTGCAATACACTTTAGCATCTTTCATTACTATGAAAATCAAATGCATTCTTGCTCTTGACTATATTCATATGATCACATACACTGTGGGAGGCACTCCTTTACTAAAAATATTTAAATTGGATAAAATATAAAGATTTCCAGACCAGCAGCACCTTTCTTTTTATTTTACATAGAAAATGTATTCTCACTGATTAACATATAGGCTCCCTGCCCCAATAAAAATCAGAAATGTTGCCAAATGGTGCTTGTCTAATTTTTTTTCCAACCCAGAACCACCTACCCTAAGTATACAAGAGTAGTTTCCTGCATTTTGTTTTATGCCAGGGCCAATTATGTGAAAGATGTCAAATATCCAATACGTACATACTAAAAAAGTATAGTAATAGTGTGTAGCGTTACCACTATGTCCCTGGTAGAAAATTTTCTGAACTCATCCATAACATAATAATGCCACATGAATAGAGCAGGAGAATAGTTCTTACTTCCTTAAAGTCTATCCTAAAACACCTTTTTTCTTCTTTTTCTTCAATTCTTCTGGAAAACAATTGAAAGCAACGCCTTTCCTATTTCTTGATTTGCCACCAAATTTCAGTAATCATTGTGGATTGAAGAAAAAGACATTTGCTGAATACATAGAACCAATGAGTTGCCCATTCCTACTCTAAACTATACTGAAAATTAACCAATGTTTCTAGGATTCCATGTTATGAGCAACATTGTTCGATGAAAACAAAAATTCTCTTTGTTTTATATCTTAAGAAGAGAGTAAAATGCTTAGTGTTTCTTAACCTTTACCACTCTAGAGGCAGCCATATGTTTTTGACTACAATTCACAGATTTCTCAGCCAGTATGCCCAATTATTGGTGAACATAGCATATTTGTAGTGAGATAATTAATTTCTAGTGAAGTCCCTATGCCAAAGCTATAATGACATGTTTTGCCAAGATACATCTCTCATGTGAATTGATTGTTCAACTTACATGGTCAATAAGATTAATCTGAAGCTACACCTACAGCTGCATTGGCTAAAGGCGATCTAATTCAATGTTGTCCTCTATCTAGAACCTGTTTCTCATCAGAAAACTTTTTTCTTGTTGTCATTATCCTTTTCCTTCCACAAACAGAAATTTTATTATTCCCTCTAGGACAGGGGTGTCAAACTCAAGGTCCACTGGCCAGATCTAGCCCGCAGGTGCTTAGATCTGCCCTGGAAACAGCGAAAGACCAACCTGCAGTGCCTCTGCCAGTGAAAATAGAGTTCCATTTTCATTGGCAGAGGATTGCAGGAGGCTGTCAGGGCCAAAAATGGAGCTCACCCTGGGCACGCCCGACCCTAGCCTCCCAAGGTCAAACACAACATGATGCGGCACTCAATGAAATTAAATTTGACACTCTTGCTCTAGGATATATACTTGTCTCATTTTAATATTGTAGAAACAGCAAAAGCAGACTAAGTAACTGCCAATAAAAATTCCTGCTGATAATTTCCTCTTATGATACCATGGGCCAGCCTATGCATAAGTAACAAAAGAAATAGAAAATATTATTTATTATGCTTCACAATAGAAGAGTATACAGCAAGATGCAATGATATTTCTTAAAAATATAGAAAAGATTTTTGGATTTTTCCATTAGAATGTTGCTATGATATTACAGTTTACATTTAGATAGCAACTATGAAATATTTAATTTCTTTTGTTTATAATATTACTGATTTTTATAATCATACAACAGCTAAAAAGAGCCATTTTGTCTACATAAATTTCACCTGCGTAATGGGATAAAAGGCAAATATGTTTATAAAAATGTTTTATTCAAAGTTGTTTAGAATTTGATACATAAAGTGAAGTTGGTGAATATGTCTATGTTAGTACTGATATTTTAGAATTATTTATATTGTAGCATATCATAGTTAAAGGTATTTTAAATGGAATTAAAAAGATCTGAGTTGATTAAAGCCCAAATATTTTATATTAAAAAAACATGGAAGTTCATATAATTTATGTCTTATGTTTATTTTCTAAAGAAAGAAAGTTTCTAAATCAGAAACATCCCAAATTCTTGCTAAGAGAAGACAGGATGAAATTATTAATGTACATTATTGCTATGAGAATGTAAATTAACTCATGTCCCAACAAAGCAAAGGTTTTTTTTACAAAAAGACATAAAACTTTTTCCAATGAAAGCAAGTTTGATCAGTATTCTTTATTTTATATATATTTATATATATAAATATATATTTATACATATGCATTTATATATACACACACACACACACACACACACACCCTTCAATAGCCAATGGAATAGCATGTGTACACTGTCACAGCAATCTTGGATAGCTGATAATCAAAAACACATTTCTTCCATCCTCTGTTTACCTCTCTACTCATCCAATATCCTCCTCTTTTCTAATGGATGAGATATTTCTATAGAAGTAAATTTTGTAAATGAATCAGCACATAGTTCCTTAGTAACTATTTGTCCCTAAAGATAGAATTTTTAAAGTCACTTATGTAAGATCGTTAACCTTTTGCTATTATCTGACAGTGGAAATTACTTACATTAAAAAGCAAGATCAGTAAATCATGTTTTTATTTAAAACAACATTCCAATATGTATCCAAAAATAGCTGGATATTTTCCAGTCATCATTCCTTCTAATTCCTTCTAATACTAAATTTGGACAGTCCACTGTCATCTGTTTGGCAGCAAACTGTCTAACCATTTTGCTGAAAATGTCATTTGAACAACAGAAAAAGGAAAATGAGTGTGTATTGATTGGCTGCCATGTGCAGCTCTAGCAATTTATAATACTCTCAAATGGGAGAATGATTTTAGGCCAGGAGACAGATACATAATTAACCAGAAGAGAGTTGTTGGTTTAGTTCAAAGGGTCTTCTAGTCAACTTAATCTTCTTATAATGGTCAGTCAGAAGTCCATATGAAGACATGAACTTCTGGAATTCGAATACATCATCCAGCTTGCATTCCCTAACACTAAAAATGGATTATACCCAGTACCACTGCAATGGGCACAATACCTTTGTAACAGAGTATGTATATCTGTGTAAGAAACATATATGGGAGGAGCGGTGCCTGGGTATAGTATATTATACTGTTTGGGGGGAAGATGTACATTGATTGGCAATCACCAATAACCAAGAAATTTAAAAAAAATCCTTTGCCCCTAATATATTTATCTTTTTCCATATTCTTTTTGCTCTTGTATGCAGTGATAGGTGGTCCATGTGAATCAGGAAAAGTTGGACATAACTTAGCGACTGAACAACAACAATGAAATATTCTACAATGTGGCAACCAGCCACAAGCTTGAATCCAGCAATATAGTATGGAAGACAATATTTTAAGTCCCCATTGGTAATTAAATTATCCTGCTTGTTCCAAAGTCATAAGGTGGGTTTTCACTTACATGTACTGTAGATTAATATTTTTCAGGAAAGCTTGGCGTGAGACAAACTTCAAGCCTGAGTCCACCACAGTTCTGTAAAAGTACACAAGCATAAGTTACCATGACTGAGTGATGTATCATCCATTCATGTATTTATGGAGAGTATAGCGTATAGCTCAAGGAATTTCAGAATAAATTGTGGTTTCAGAATTGTTATTTTATTTCCCCAGTTCAACAATCTGATAAAATTTTCTATTTGCTATAATTAACCATTATTCTTAGCTTCATGAATTACATCCATGAATATACAGAGTTGCTTCTTTTAAATGAAATAGATGAAGACAATGGCCCAAGTAAGACCTCAGTACATTCCACTATAAAGCTTACACAAAGTGGGTAAAATATGTCATTTATAATAGATTAGATTAAAATTAGAATATATACTCACAAATTTCTTAATCCAGTGTACAATCCAACATCTATTTCATTTATGCTTTCTAAATCCCGCTGGTTTGCAATATAACTATTAAAAGGGACAGAAAAAAAAGAAGAGAAATGTTACTACGGTAGTATATTATTTTCTTATTTTTATAATAGGCATACAAATAGCAGTTGTCTGACCTGGAAATGGGAAAACGGAGAGATAAATTGTTCCTCCATTACGATATGATACAGAAGGGCAGATCTACAGAAACATATTAAGTACTATAATATGTTACAAGCTCTTTGCAAGATGGATGCAGGTTAATTTGGATATATTCTGGGAGTAATGGAGCAATTTGTAATATACTGTTTGCAAATCAAGATTTCCACATAGGGTTGCCTCTGTGGAGATGTTTATGAAAAATAACGAATGTCTGGTTATTGGGGTAGGAGTGGATGGATGGCTATGTGTAAAAAGGAAAAGGGGGAGGAAGGAGAGACAGAGAGATAAGGAGAAGGAGAGAGAAATGACATTATTCAAGATGGAGGTAAATGAAATTTAGTCAAAAATTTTAAGAACCACTATACAGGTAGTCTGAGTCTATACGGCCAGAACTGAGCACAAAATTTCTGTTGTTACGTGAGACATTTGTTAAGTGAAATTTGCCTTCTTTTATGACTTTTCTTACCACAATTGTTGAAACCCTGCAGTTATTAAGTTAGTGATAAGATTGTTAAGTGAATCTGACTTAGCTTGTCACAAGGTTGCAAAATTGACTTAGCCTGTCACAAGGTTGCAAAAGGGGATCACATGACCCCAGGACCCTGCAACTGTCATAAATATGAACCAGTTGCCAAGCATCTGAATCCTGATCATGTGACTATGGGGATGCTGCAACAGTTGTAAGTGTGAGAAAGGATCATAAGTAATCTTTTTTCCAGTGCGGTTGTAACTAAACAAATTGTTGTTGAGGACCACCTGTATTGGAATCTTAGTAGTCTGGTTCTGGCATTTAGTTTTATCCACTACTCTTTTCATACACTTTTTTCTGTTAAACAGGACAAATAACTCATCAATAATAATATAGTTCCTAAATTCTATATACTGTATACCTGATACAAGTAATGGAGAAGAAACTGGTTTGGTCCCCATATTAAAGTAATGCTTTTAATTTGAATATGCCAAACTAAATCAGGAATAAACAATGCAGTTATCATTCAGTTAGCTTTTCTGAACTGTTCACAGTACCACCATAAAAAGAATGGGAAAATTAAAAAAAAAAGATAATAGTACATAGAATAAAAAAATATTTTCAAATTCATCAATAGAAGCAAACTATTTACATTTTGTAAAACTACATTAAAAAAAACCTTAAGTAAGCCAAATTGCCTGCAAAAGTTTGGATAGAATTATACATAAAATATGTATCTGTTTTCATAAGAAATTTGCTTTTTGAATATTGTGAATGCAAAGAAAGGAACTCAGGGTTGGAAAAATGAGATATCAAAATTTACATATTCAAAATCTATGAAAAATAATGACCAATAAATATGCAATAAGGGAAAGCATATATATCATTGGAAGACTTTAAAAAACAGCTTAGAGACAGGGCATCATTGAGAAAAATCTATCTACCTGATCAGGAAAAATCAATACCAACTTAGTGATCAATAGCATGTAAATCAATTAGCTAGATTTATGTATTTGTCACTGGAGATAGTAGTAGAAACTCTGAGTATTACAGTAATCAAGTCTTAATATAATAATAAAAGTAAAAGCATTCCTATGATGATCACATAAATATGATCGTGCAGTTGTTTTTTAATAATATAGAAGGAAGATTGGGAATATTTTAAACTCATTATCTAGTTTAAATAGTCCTTACAAGTGTTAGTATATTAGGTATATCTCATTTGCTACTGAAGACTTTATGATAACAGAACAGCATTAATTGATTCAATATTGGGAAATGATATACAGGTAGTCCTCAACTTATGACCCCAATTGACCCCAACATTTCTATTGTTAAATGAGACATTTGTTAAATGAGTTTTACCCTGTTTTACAACCTTTGTTGCCACAGCTGTTAAGTGAATCACTGCAGTTGATAAGTTAGTAACCTGGCTGTTAAGTGAATCTGGCTTCCCCATTGACTTTGCTTGTCAGAAGGTTGCAAAAGGAAATCACCTGAGCTTGGGAAGCACCAACGGTCAGAAATATGAACTGGTTGCCAAGCACCTGAATTTTTATTACATGATCATGGGGATGCTGCAAAGTCGTAACTGTGAAAAAACAGTCATAGGTCCCTTTTTTCAGTGCCTTTGTAACTTTGAATGGTCTCTAAATGAACTGTTATAAGTTGAGGACTACCTGTACCAGGGTTGTTTGCTGTAAGCTTATTTGCCTGATTTATTAAAAAAATATGCCATTAGAAATATTTAACTAAAAGAAGTAGAAATTAAGGTTAATAACCACAGATATGCTGTTAATATAATCTTCATGACTAGAGTACAGTAAATAAGATTTAAGGAAGCTCATGCTGAAAATAAAAAAAAAGAGCCTCCAAGGTTGGCTGGCTCTTTCGCATTAAATATTTAAAAAGAAAGCTAAGATTGCACGAGTAGCAATGCCGAACCAAAGCCAAGAGATAGAGAACTTGAAACAATAGTAAGACTTTTATCTTTTTGACCAATTTTTTTAAAAAATAAGAAGACTGATGACATGAAACAAAAATACCTTTGCTACCTAGGATAAAGTTTATGATAGATCTGCAGAAATGCAGAAATGTTATAAAGATAACAAAGATAGGTATTATCAAGGCTGTAGGTTTTCCAGTTGTAGCACTTGGCTATGAAAGCTGGATCCTTAGAAAGGCCAAAGGAAGGAAAATCAATGCTTTTGAATTGTGTGGCACTGCAGAAAATGGTGGGAAAAGACCTTGGACTGCAGCAAGAACAAAACATTCAATACTAGATGAAGGAAACTAGATTATTCATTGGAAGCCTAAGTTGAGATATTTTGGACACATAATGTGCAGTCAAGAGTTATTGGAGAATATGTTGTTGCTTGGAAAAATCAAGGGCAATCAAGAAACTGACAGAAGATAAGATGGCGAGATACAATCATTGACATCATGAACAAGAGTTTCTTAGAACTCAGAGATGCTGTTACTGACAACTGACCTTGCCAAGTGATAACCAGCGGGGTGCAGAGGATTGGAAGCAACTGAAGGAAAAATAAAATTGCATTGGCTGCCTAGTCATTAGTATGACTAGATATTCAACTTTTTTCTAATAGCTATGTTTCTAGTATATACTTACTATTTATATATTGAAATGTACTGAAAGAAATCTACTTCATTTATTGGCTTCTGGTGTTACCTATGTCCCTCAAATCAACTGTACAACAGACTATTCTTCAAATCATATTTTATCTGATACATCAGATGTTCCAGCATAAATTAGGTTGGTACACATGAATGGTCAGTATTAGGGAATACCATGGACATCATGTAATAATGAAACATAGCAGAAGATGAACAAGAAATCAGTAGAAAAATAAACAAAAATAAAACAGAAATTACAAGAGAGTTTTTTCACAATGTTTTGCTTATAATCTCCCCTGGAAAGGGTATCAAAATCAAATACTTCAGAAACTTGGGTGCTCATTAAGGGTGTACTGCCCCAGTCCGCAAGCACATGCACGCTATAAGGAGTTAACTATGTTTGTTTATACAACTATTTTATTTATTTATTTTATTTATTTATTTGATTTGTCAATTGCTTACAAGATAATAATAATAATAACAACAACAACAACAAGGTATCAGTAAGAATACATGAGTAAGTATACAAGAAATAGGTACCAGTAAATGGAGACAAAAGGACAGAGACGATTGGCGCGATTGTGAACTTATGCAAGCCCCTGACAGACTTCTTAGGAATGGGGTGAGGTCAGTTGTGGATAGTTTGAGGTTAAAGGACTGGAGGTTCAAGGAAGTAACAACAGAGTCAGGTAGAGCATTCCAGCATTGACTGCTCTGTTGCTGAAGTTGTTGCTGAAATCATATTTTCTGCAATCAAGTTTGGAGTGGTTTATATTGAAAGTTACTTTCCCCAGATTTCCACGTAAGATGCTCTATTTAATTCAAGTCACAGCACCTGAGAGTAGCACTAATCCTGATCACAGCTCAACAAAAGTAACCATAGCTCCCATCAGTTCATGAAATGCACAGGCAAACATGCCTCCAGTGAGTTGAAGCCAGACAAAGGCAAACGTGACATCACTGAGTTAAAGCAGGACAAAGGCAAGCACGACTCCAACAGGTCCAAGACACAATAAAGAACAAAAGAGTTCCAAACATTCATGGTGAGTGAGAGTATGAGTAGCTTCCTCCAACACCAACCAAGTTCAAGATCCTAATTAAGTAGGCACCAACTAGTGCACCTCATTAAAAGGGGTGAGGCTATCTCCTTGTGATTAATCTCACCGATCTCTACTGCGCCCTTCTCCTCTGGGCCTTGCATGTCCTTGGATTGGGAAAAGGCAGCAACTCCTCCTTATCCACGCTGACTGGTTGCAGCTGCATGACCTCTCTGGATTGGCCAAGCCCCTCTCTCCCAGATTCCACCAACATTCTAGGGGTTGCTTCACCACAATCACCCTATTCTCCACTGTTACTATGTCTTTCCTCCAGCACAGAGCTTTCCCTGATGGTCCCTCTACTACTCCTAGGATAGCTCTGAAACCAGCTCTTGCTCCTCATCTAAGCTGGAGTCCATCACAAAGGGCCACAGCAAAACTAAGAAAATAATACTACAGACTCTTTCACACACTGGATCACATAACTGTTAATCTCACACTGAGCTTTGAAGTATATTTACAAAAAAATACATAGAGAGAAAAAGAAAGAAAAAAGGAGTTTCTCCATCCAGAGTACTTTGTCTATTTGTTGCCAGCCTCTCTGAAATAAGTAAAACATTGTGATTAAAATTCAGAGGGATGTGTTACTCTAGATGTATTCCAGATGCATTCTGCTAGTTGTTTTCAAAACAGTATTCCAAGAAACCTTGGTTTCCTTGGAAGCTTATCAACTGTACCCCAACCAAAAGATCAGCAATGGCATGATCCCTCACATGAAGGAAAACAGTTTGGGATGATTTACCAAGTCCAATGGGTATTTTGGAAGCTGCAGTCACAAAACATCTGGAGCATGCCAGGTTGGGGAAAGTTATTTTAGGATTTATTCTTAGTTGATACAGTGACAAGAAGGATTAACAGGTTTGGCCAGAGTTCTTTATGAACTGAATGTGCTCCAGGTTCTTCTAACACAGAGGGTTTTTGAGGCCAGAGATTTCATAGCAAATAAATTCATTGCAGAAGATGTTCCCTGAAAGTGCAGTTTCAAATTAGTGACCTAAGCACTACATGTAGGAACATAAGTACTGAATCAGTCTCGCATTTTGTTTCCCACAGTGTCCAACTAATTGCCACTGAGAGGATGGATACATGTCCCTATGCCACTGTTATTCCCTGGCAACTGGAATTTAAAGGCATGTTATCCCACCCCATGTAACATGGACTCTTCGCTATTATTAGGTCTTAATATACTTGATCTTCATGATTTTTACCTAAGCCCTTTTAAATGCCATCTGAGTACAAGTAGTCTTGGACTTATGACCACCTCTGTGATCATATTAAGAGCAACTGCATTCTCTTCGCTGATGATGTAAAGCTATTCAACACCACCAACAATACTATGACCCTTCAAAAAGACCTCGACTATGTATCAGAATGGTCAAACAAATGGCAACTTCAAATCTCACAAATAAATGCTCTGTCTTACATATTGCAAAAAAAATCAGGAAATAAAATACAAGCTGAATAGTCAAGACCTTGTTATGATCCCAAATTCTGTCAAGGACCTTTGGAGTACTCATCTCGAATGATCTAAGTGCTAGAGCTCACTGTACTACACAGCCAAAAAAAGCCATTAGAGTTGTTAACCTATCCTGCGTAGCTGTTTTCTTGGTAATATCACACTACTAACTAGAGCATACAAAACTTTTGCTGTACCAATACTTGAATACAGATCATCAGTCTGAACGCACATTACGTATTTGATATTAACACAGTTGAGAAAGTCCAGAAATATTTTCACAAGAAGAGTTACCCCACTCCTTTACTCGTTGCAGAATACCTTATGCCACCAGACTTGAAATTTAGACCGAGACAACCTAAAATTATGTTGCCTTCAGTCCGATCTAAATATAGTACATAAAATTTATATATTGCAATTTCCTACCTGCCAATGAATACTCCCACAACAATACAAGAGCACACAATAGATACAAACTCAAGGTAAACTGCAATCAAAACTTGATTGCAGGAAAATACGACTTCAGCAACAGAGTGGTCAATGTCTGGAATACTCTACCTGATTCTGTGGTTTCTTCTCCAAACCCCAAAAATCTTTAACCTTAGACTGTCTACTATTGACCTCACCCCTTTCCTAAGAGGTCTGTTGGGGGCGTGCATAAGCGCACCAATGTGCCTACCGTTCTGTCCTATTGTTTCTTTTTTTTCTTATATCTATCCATTTCATGTATTCATAACTATGTTTATATTTATACCTGTTATCTTATAATCGCTTGACAAAATAAAATAAATAAATAACAAAAAAAATTAAGCCCAGCATTTCTGCTGCTAAGCAAGAAATTTGTTAAGTGAGTTTTGCCCCATTTTATAAGTTTTCTTGCTACAACTGTTAAGTGAACTACTGTTAGAAACATGCTTGTTAACAGAAACCGGTTTCCCCAATGGGTTGGTTGTCAGAAGGTCACAAAAGATGATCACATAACCCTGGGGCACTGCAACCTTCATAAATATGAACCAATTGCCTTGTGTCAGAATTTTGATCATGTGACAGTGGGGATGCTGTAATGGTCATAAGTATAAAAAATGATCATAAGTCACTTTTTTCAATACCATTGTAACTTTAAAAGGCCACTAAATGAACTGTTGTAAATCAAGGACTATCTGTAACCATCATATGTATTACGGACTAATTATGTATTACGGACTAATTATGCACCATAAAGATGTTCTTTTGTCACTCCTATTTATTTTACAATGTTTGGCCTTAGTATTCTGAGATAGAGAGAAAAACATTTCCCCACCCATTTTATCCAGGGATGCCCTCACCTCCACCAAGCTAAAGAACTACAAATATTTTAGCCTTTTTCGTACAATGCTCAAGGCCCTAATCATTTCAGTTCCTTTCTTCCACACTTTTTAAAATGTTTTAATATTATTTTCAAATGTACTGAGCAGAATTTTATGTTCACATTACATATACTTGTGTAATGGCATCAGAATATCATTTGTTTATTTGCTGTAACATTCTATATTTTCTAATCTAAATGTTTATAATAAAATGTGAGCTAAAATTCACTGTCACAAAATTATCAAAATAAAAATGTATTCAAATGTTTTAAATTAATTTTAAAAATCAAGCTTCAGCATGCGTGACAGGTTGGGGAGGAAGCCTTTCCGAAAGACTTAATATGCCTTACGTAATTAATTCACTATAAGTCTGCCTGGAATTTACTCTTACTGTTTATAAGATTGTTTTTATCCCTGATTAGCATTAAAGATGCCTTTCTGAAAACAGTGTGTTCTCAATTTTCTGATTTGCCAACTATGTGGAGTTTGACAGCATCTTGCTCATAAAGAAAATAAAAGCTATGAAACCAGTCTGAGTCTTCTGAAAAATTAATTGTCACTGTCTTCCTCAAAATCATCAATGTAGGGGTAGCTCTGAAATCCAGACAGAGACTGTACCAAACAGGCAGAATATATTTTGTAAACACCCTAGAGTTGTTGTGGTTTTTTAAAGTTGGGCAGCCTTACCAAATCTTATAAATAACAAAATAAACAAATAATGAAACAGATCTATTTAAAGCGCACATACCCTATGTATCTTTTGAAAATGGAAATATGGTTACAGTGGTTCTCACCTACCAGCAGTACGCAGGCAATTGCATTCTGCACAAGTCTGGTTTCTAGGTAATTTTCCAAGGCAGCCTTTAATGTGCCCTGCCATCATTCAAGCCCCATGAACCCAAGCCTCATTTCCATCATGGCATGTGCCCCTGTTGCCATGTTCTCCTGAGGACCACAAACGGCATACCAGTTGTAGAAAACTCTCTGCCCATGGATTTCACCTCCAAGTCACAGATTTGCACCTTCATCAAGAGTGCAAGCCTATCTATAATTAAACGATACCAACAGTGTACCATATGCATTTTGGACAAAAAGCAACACTAATTAGGCTTTGACTTCTTTCTTTCCACACATTTCATACAGCTCCAGACCCAAGTTAAGAATTTTAACACATCTGTAGCTTTTACAGGGAATCGTAACGTTTGAAAAATTGTACTAAGAGAAGAACTTGGTAGGTAAAAAATAAAGATGTTGATTTTGGCAGAATGATTTTCTATACTAATATAACAATTCTAGCCTAAAGCCCATGTCACACAGCACCAACGGATGGAAAGAGGATGTAAAATGGAGAAAAACACTTGCCATCCGTTGGTT
>BHFT01006074.1:0-21374 GCA_004320025.1 Laticauda laticaudata
TATTAGTGTCAAAATAGATTAATATAAATTTCTTTCCATACCATTTGTAATTGTCAATATAAAGGTTAAAAAAAGGAGTTTCAACCTCCTTTTCTCTCTCCTTGGCCACTTAAAGATCTTCCCTCAGAAGTATCCCTCCAGGTACTTTTAGATTCAGGGTACCTTGCTTAGATGTTATCTGTTGTTTAGCCTGGTCTGTCCTGCTTTCCTCTTTCTCTTCCTCCTGCACAATCTTATCCAGTCGTGTTCTTCTTTGAGGTGGCCATTTCTGACCACCACTGCAACTGCCTTCAGGGAAGGTAATTTAGACCAGCCAAGGAGGAGAGATGTGGCTCCCTTCCACATGGCTAGCAATCTCCCCCCCTTCACCACCTCTACGGGGTGGCTTCAGCCATGAATCCAGAGGATTGGGGTGCTCCAGCGGCGAGCACAGATCAAAACCAAGCATGATCGCGGATTTTGGTCTGTCACTGAAGAAATCCAAACTGGAAGACTCTTTTTTTTTCTTATATGTATCCATTTCATGAATTCATAACCATGCTTATACTTATACCTGTTATCTTATAATCACTTGACAAAATTAATTAAATAAATAAATAAATAAAATAATACCCTTTGTTAGTTACTGCTCATAGAGAAGGAGGAGGAGGAGGAGGAGGAGAAGTTTAATTATGGATTGAACATTATGTGACATTATCAGAGAGTTTAATGTTGTAGCTGGAGGCCCTGATAGAAAGCAGAAATTCCTCAGTTTGGGGTAAGCACCTTTTACTTCCACAAAGAAGAGGGAGTCAAGCTATTCTCCAAAGCACCTGAGGGCAGGACAAAAAGCAATGGGTGGAAGCTAATCAAGGAGAGAAGCAACTTGGAACTAAGGAGAAATTTCCTGACAGCTAGAACAATTAATCAGTGGAACAACTTGCCTCCAGAACTTGTGAATACTCCAACACTGGAAGTTTTTTAAAAGATGTTGTCTGAAGTGGTGTAGGGTTTCCTGCCTAAGCAGGGAATTGAACTAGAAGACCTCCAAGGTCCCTCCAAGGTTCCAGCTCTATTATTCTATTCTGTTCTGTTCTGTTCTATTTTCTATTCTATTCTATTCTAAAATGCGAGTTTAACAATTTCTCCATTCTTTTGTAGTCCAGTAAAAGTAAATAGGAATGAAATTGGTGAAATTCTGTTGGTTTTCCCTCCTCTTTGGGCGGAGATATTTTCCTTCCTGCCTTCTTCTGCAGCAGCTCAGGATTGGCTATGCTTTTTTTTTCACTTGGTGCTTTGCATTTCTGATCTGATTGGGTTCAACTTGTTTTCAAAATAATTTCAAGTGATTAGGCATTGGAAAAAGTGGCAGCATATAAGGCACCACTGAGACAAGACATTGCTCATTTAGTGCCTCGGGAAAGGAGGAAAAGTCATGAGGAGGCAAATTAAAACCCAGGGGAAAAAAAACAAAATCTGTAAGTTTGTATATTCTTTAAGAAGACAACAAATGCTTAAAAGAAAATATTTTTTTCAATGTCAGTGTTCTTTTCTTATCTCATCTTGCTATCTCTTCTTATTAGTCTTCACTCTCTAGTCTTTCAACATAGACCTCTGTAGGCATCTGTTTCCTCTCTCCCATACTTTTTCAGTGGCCCCCTCTCTCTCCCGCATAATCCTTATCTTCCTCTGTGTCATCAATCTCCTATATGCCAGATGTGCTCTCTTTGCTCCTGTGAAGAAGAGATTTGTTTGATGTCCTGATACTTTAGAGATGATGTCAGGAGCAATAAAATGATTAATATCTCTGCCAATACTAGAGATGCAGCAGTTATAAACCCCTAAGGTTTAATGTGCTGAATAGTTTCTACTATTCTTCCAGTAAGCCTCAAGTAAAACATCCCCTAGCCAAACTGTAGCAAAAGGGCTAGTTTAAGATATTTCTTTTACAAAAGGATATGGCACAAACATAAACTGAGTTAACTCAAGACTTTAGCAAGGCTTTATTATTGTCATTAAACAATTTCTACCCTTGGTTTGATTCTACAAGTTTACAGTATGTATATACACCTAACAGAAAATAAACAGGGAGCAAACATGGTGGACATCAATTCAAATAAATTGACTTTATAGTTTCACTGTAAACAATTACCACTGGAGTTCTATTTGTGCTCTTTGAAGGTTAAGCAGTTTAGTTGTATTATGGATTTATTTTAGTGTAATCCTAGTAATGCTGGGATTTTGTTCAGGTTATCTGATTGAATCAGTAGGAAATATGACCCATAATGGTATACTTTCAACACATTTAATTGGATGATGGTCTCACACACACGCTCCCCAAAAAAGTCCAACAAATTTTATTTCAAATGAACAGCCTTCCACAAGTAGGAGAGCTTAAAAATACAGATAATTAAGGTATCTTTGGAGCTCATTCAACTACAAAAATGGGAGCTTGGCCATTACTTAATAGCTCATATTTCAGGGAATATTATAGCGATAAAGAGCAAGAACCAAAGAGACTTTAGAGGCAAAAAAAAATGTTCAAAAGTGATAGTCCTGCCCAAGGGAAGACAACAAAAATGAACATATTCTTGGAAAACGGAAAAAGAAAGTCAAGAGACTTTCATGGCAAAAAACATATTAGCCAATCATTTTCAATAAGATACCTAATAAGTCTGAATCATTGCACAATCACTGATGAAAGCCAAGAAATCCTACTTTTCGCAATATAGTGGTTCAAGTGTTGGATTAGGAGCCTGAAGTTCCCAGTCTTAGTTCACCCTTGGCTGAGCAAACTCAGTGCTCTCAGAATCAACCAACCTCACAGGATATTGGAATATTGATACAATAGGTCTTGTACCACACTTAAATATATTAAATTGTACTTTCACTGAAGCCCTTAATTGAAAGAAAGTAATGTTTTTGAGTGTCTCATTGGAACAGGTGGTTTGATCTCCCAGTGGTCTTCATTAAAATCACTGAAATTAAGCAAGCAGAATAATGGGAAGAAGCTTCTTTGTTTTTCTTAGAAACCACCTAGAAAGATATGAGTATATATTTATTATTTATTAAAGAAATTAATCTACTTCAATTATCAGATTTTAAATAGTTTAACACCTGTTATAATACCCAACATTAAATTACACTGCAATAATTCAAAAAAAGAATCAAATTGAATTCTTTATTAGCCAAGTGTGACTGGACATACAAGGAATTTGCGTCCAGTGCATAAGCTCTCAGCGTACATACAAGCAACCAGTGATAAATCTTTATAATCATAAGATACATTCATCAGAAATCATAAGATACAACACTTAGTGATAGTCATAGGATACTGAATAAGCGATCAACAGAAATCATACTAGGATACTAAATAAAACAATATGAATCATAACTCCTTGCTTGAAAGCTTGTGCTGAACAACTGCACCCATCTTCACCTGTATCTTTAATAAATCATTAGAGATGTGTTATGTTTCTTCTTGCTTCAAATGCTCTACTATCATCCCAGTGCTGAAGAAACCCTCCAAGGGGTCAAGGATCTGAATGACTACAGATTAGTTGCCCTGACTCTCAAGAATTAAAATGGACACCCAACATCAAAAACATCATCAAAAAAGCACAACAAAGAATGTTCTTCCTGCGCCAACTCAGAAAGCTCAGACTGCCCAAAGAACTGCTGATACAGTTCTACGAAGGAATTATTTTATCTGTCATCTGCACCTCTATATCTGGTTTGGCACTGCAACAAAACAAGACAGACACAGACTTCAACACATAATTAGAACTGCAGAAAAAAAATAATTGCTTCCAACCTGCCTTCCAGTGAGGACCTATACACTGCATGAGTCAAAAAGATGGCTGTGAAAATATCTACAGACTCCTCACATCCAATTCAACATAAATTATAGTAACGTCTTAAAAACTATAACATATAAAACTATTTTAAAATTAATTTTTACAATTATATTTAATAAAATTAATTTTAAAAAGTTGTTCAAGTTTTTTTTTATTTTTACAATTCTTATACATAATTTTATTCAGAATTTTGATTATAATATTAAAATCTGATACAAATCATTGTACACATGTTGTATTCTGACAATAAAGGTAATAATAAACAAACTAAACTTAAAAGAAAGAAACAAGGATATGAAAAGTGCAAAAAAAAAAGAAAAATAGAAAGTAAAGCACCCAGTGCTTTTTATTTTCTCAGGCAATTCAGGACACTCTTTTGACATTGCTAATTTTATTTCTCTGATGGATTTATATTGATTTCATCTGTTACAGTTGTTTATGTTTTTGTTTATCTCCATAATGCTGGAGATAATATTAACATATTATATCGGTTCATATTATATCTGTTGTTTTCCTAGTGGTGTTTTGTTTTGTTGACTACTTTGTACAAAGAGGCCATTCTTAGGAATACATCTTAGGAATGTAATTACATACATAAAAAATGGTGAATTTCATATTTGCTGTTTCTTTCAATTTATAAATTCCTTCCCCCCCCAAATAACCATTGACATGTTTCTGCCTGAAAAATCAAGTCTCTAGTTCAATGTTCGCATTCTTTAATAAACTTTTAAATAGTTATGAATTATTAGCCCAGTTTTTACATTTGTTTATCTTTCAAATTCATTCCACCAAAATTGCCTTCTGTGCTAGTTATTTTCTATGCAAGTCCCTTTCTCTGAGTTTTAAATTTGGTCTAGGATGATTTTCTTTTCTTTCTATTTTTTAAATCCTCTTAAATATTTGTCTCAAAAGAACCTGTCCTTTCCCCACAAGAGACACTCTTCCCATTCATAATGGCAACTGAGCATTTGATTGGGTTACCAGCTCCAGTTAAAAAAGTTTGGGTTGATATTGTAAAACTCTTAACACTTTGTGTCCATCTAGTGGTCACCCAATTTTTTTAAGCCAGCTAAGGTAGCTCTGCGTTGGCAGCTGAATCAACTGATTGCAGACTACCAAATATTCCTGATGCATTTTGATTAGCAATCCATTTTTTATTACACCAAATGTATGGAATAAAATAACATGGCATGCACTTTAGAAATGAAATGCGCACAGGTATCCTTTATTATAAAAGATTTGCATCCTGTTTCTTTCTTCAGCTCATTCTATAAAATGTCAGCTAAACCCCAAGAGGATGTGTTGGTTTTGTTTCACCATTGCACTATATTGGAAAATCAGAGAGAAGAAACCCATACAGCTATGCCCAAGCAGCAAAGCAGAACATCAAACTGGATCATCCTGATGAAGTAGGAGTTGTAGATGGGGAAGGAGAGCTCCAGTGAAAAGCAATGGCTAGCAAAGCATTAAGTCTTTAATGTTTCCATCCATTTATCTACTATAAATGTCCAATTTATAAGGAAAGAAAAATGAGCATAAATTACATCCAGCCATGTACTGGGATTCTCAGATGTCTTTTAAAACCATACTATTTTTGTAAAATAATCATAATTTGTATCTCTTGTTTCTAGTCCTAAATATGAGCCAGCAGTGTGCTGCAGCCAACCAAAAGCTGACACCGTCCTAGGAGGCATTTACAGAGGAACAGAATCAAGATCATCTGAAGTATTAGTACTAATTTATAATACCAATTTGGTCACCATGATACAAAAAAGATGTTGAGACTCGAGAAAGAGCGCAGAGAGAAGAGCAACAAAGATGATTGTGGGCTGGAGGCTGAAACATATGAAAAACAGTTGCAGGAATTGGATTTTTCTAGTCTAGTGAAAAGGACTGGGGTGACAATATTTGAAGGGCTGCCACAAAGAAAAGGGTGTCAAGCTATTCTTCTAAATACCTGAGGGCAGGACAAGAAGCAATGGGTGGAAACTAATCAAGGAGAGAAGCAACCTAGAACTAAGGAGCCTCCTGAGAATCACCTCATGGTGAGCTAGATGGTGAATAAACTGAATGAATGAATGAATGTTCCAGAAGGATTTACAAATTTGGCTGTTCTTCCAAGCCATCGTGTAAGGGATGTGTAGACCCCGGTTGCCAATATTTTTTGCTAAAGGCAGTGTGTTTGGAATTTTATTTAGATTAGTTTACTTTTATTGTGCTTATTTTTAATGCAAATCTTATTAGTTATTTTTGGGTCCTAGCCTCTAAGTAAAATAAAATAAAAAACAAACAAACAAATAAGAGAACATCTGAAGTTAAGGCCCTGTCCCACTGCTCTTACGGATTCAAAGAGGATGTAAAACGTTTAAAAAAAGCTTGCCATCCATTGGAAAATGCTATGCATCTGTTGTGTACTCATTGCATACATGTTTCATACTTCATGCTCTATCCGTCGAGCATCCGTCCACTGCGATTTCATCCGCGCAAGAAGTTTTGAGCTGCACAAAACTTTGTGAANGTGTATGATGTAAATCCGCGACATACGAGCAACAAACGTTCTATGTCCGTTTATCATCCGTTAAACATCCGCTGTATCCTCTCTGCATCCTCTGGGCATCCTCGCAACTCACATCCGCTGCAGCTGAAAACGGAAAGAGGGAGGAAACAAAAGGTACACGGAACGTCTACACAGCATTAGTAGCACAGAAATAGAAAGGATGCACAGTGAACGGTTTGCATCCGATATACATCCGTGTGGCACCCCCTTTCTTTCCTTTAGGCGTACGTGATGCATCCGCTTCATCCACTATGCATCCACTTCAAAATTATCCCCCGGAACCCCTTCGGAGGTGTCATCCACTTCCATCCGCAAGGCTTCCTATGAACATCTGTTTAACATCCACGCTACATACTACCCACGTCCGTTCTTTTCCGTGCTTTTCTGTTCTGTTTATGCAAATTTTCACCACTTTTTGGAGCTGATGACAACGGATGGAGCCACCCCCAAAAGTTTGCTCATCCGTGGTGTCCTTTATGTATACGTTTTGCGTCCATCGTCCAGTAGGACCCGGCCTTTACAGTGTATTCAAACTGTTGCCATCTCCTCTTATTGAGATGTTACTTTGCTAACTCCCACTCATAACATTTTATAACTTGCTTGCAGATGGATAAGATGAAATCAATTTTCGTAACTTTTTTGAAAAAGCAGCAAGATGAAAAAAATGATGAGAGGACTTATTTAATTTGAGCATAATGTAGTCCACTTCCCATTATCCGATAAATCCTTGTCCTTTTGTTATTCAAATTTTGCTTCACCCATATGAAGTCATACTTGTGTAGAAGCCTAAATATTCTAAAAAAAAAGAAAAGCAGTAATTATACAACTAATAATATCATTTGGAACAATCCATATCCCCCATATTCCTTTCAGATATGAAATTTTGTCGATCTCTAGTATTTCTGCTGTGTCATCCAGCAATATTTTTAGAAGAAACATATGATTGTTATTATTATGTGTACGTGCTAACAGATAATGAGTGGAATTCATCATAGTTAATTATTAGACAGTACTCATTATAGTTAATTATTAGACAGTACTCACTGATTACATGTCAGTTATCATTTTAGGCTAATTGGGCAAACTATCTAAACTTCCCCACTTGTACTTCTGAAAGTGTGCAAATAGGCCTTTGGTTCAGAATCTCATATTTAAAGTGCCTGGTGGAACATAGGAAGTCACCATGTCAACAAATAGGCATGTACGTGAAATAAAAGAGATTAAAAGCACAGCTATATAATTATAACATATTAATATTGAAAATAGAAACACAAACTTTATGTACATAATATACATAAATAATTATATTTTCTATTTAGGTGACATGAATGAAGCAAGCTAGAACTAAGGAGAGATTTCCTGACAATCAGAACAATTAATCAGGGGAACGACTTGCCTCCAGAAACTGTGAATGTTCCAACACTGGAAGTTTTTAAGAAGAGATTGGATAACCATTTGTCTGAAATGCTTAGGGTTTATTACATGAGCCAGGGGTTGGACTAGATCATTTTTCTCAAGCTTCAAAATTAGAATGAAACTGAAAAACATCTCAAGTGAAAATTAACTGTGTAAGGGTGGGCAGAATGATTTTTTTTGTCACAGTATCTGCCCTTTGAAATGAAATCTGGCCTTCAGCCTGTTTTTGAAGGAGCCTTGAAAACTTGATTGTTCCCCCCCAGGTCATGAATTACAGGGACTGATGCATATAATTTCTTTCTAATAGTTGTTGTTTTTTCTTATTGCTAGTGATGTTTACTAGTGTTTTCACTGTATGCTATTCATAGTCACGATAGAGTTTATTATAAAAATAATGAAATGAAATTGCATAATGCAATTTGTTCTCTTCCTTATCCATGACTTGTCTCTAAATCTACTCCAGAAATTTGGAAGCCACAAAAAGTTTCATATCTATTTTATTTTAACAAATATCTGAAAAGGTAATAAAGAAAAAAGGAGCAAAAAAGAAATGGAAACATGATTTGCAAGTGTATAAGTACTCCAATTGAGATGGAGATTCGGGTTAATGTCAATGTTCCAACCAAATTCTCCATCTCATTTCAGTACTCAAAAGACAAAGTCCATCCGAGTAAAAATGTATTAGAGAAGTCATATTGGTGCATCTGGGAAAACCCAAATCTGAAATGCCGCATTTTCCCTTGCTAAATTAAAACCATATCCAGTCCCCTTACTGATGACTGTCAAGTCACACTCTCCAATCCACTCCCATTCTGAATTCCCTCCAAGTCCAGTCATTGCCCTCCAAACTCCAGTGACTTGGCCTTGAGCTCTGGAAAAAAAATGAGGCTATCCTCCCTTCTCACTTTACTTTCATTTCCACCATCACCCATCCTCCGTTGTGGCAGCCCCAAATCTGATTCAAGATGGATGTGGGGCTGACAGATGTTATATCAGTTTGACACTTTGAAACTAACATTAAATCAAAATTAAATAATTTATAAAGACATCTGATATGATAAAAATAATAAAAATGAAACATTAATAGGAATTTCCATCCGAATTGAAAGTCTTTCCTTTTTATAATTAGACAACCATTTTATCAGACAAATAAAAATATATTTTAAAACCATAAGTAAAAAGAAAGCCAAACTTTGGAAGTGATCCAAGCCTGTGTACAGAAATAGAATCCATTAATAGTTTCAAGACTTTTTTTTTTAAAAAGGGATATATTTGTCCATACCTTAATTTGTTATTCTTTTAAGAAATAAGTTAACGTGTAATTCCAATCAGAAGAATACAACAGCCTAGCAGCTGTTACCATGTAAGAATTTTGTATGCATATAAGTCTTAATGTTTAACAGAAGGACAGCTGACAAGAAAGAAAAGTTTATATTCAGAGTTGTTTTACTTTGTGATGAATGAAATCTCTGTCCAACTTTGAGGTTTTGACATTGCCATAAAGTATAGAATCATTGTCCAATCCGATTATTGCATTTGTATTATATTTTAAATTTGTCTTATCTATTTTAACAATTTTAAGCTTATTTACAAGCTATTATTGAAATATAATGTATAATGAACAAATAAATGAACAAATAAAAGTTTATATGATTAAATGGATGTAGAATATTAAACTATCTTATGAAGACAACAGTTCAGATTTGGATTACAGGATGATTTATGTTGCCATACAGCTGAATTACTTTACTGAAGGAGCTGTATTCCCAGAAAGCTTGCATAAATATCTTTAGCTGGATACAAGCAAATGTCCAATCTATAAAAGACCACTCTATTTTAAACAACATATTAAAAGTAAACCACTTTGAAACTCACCACTCACGCAGGTTTGTGTACATTGTACTAGATTATTATTTGCTAGAATCATGGATTGTTGAAACCATAGTAAATTGAGTCACAGTGTGAACTGTAAATCAGTGTTTCTCAAACTTGGCAACTTTAAGGTACGTAGACTTCAACTCCCAGAATTCCCAAGCCAGCTGTGTTGTTGCAGTCCACACATTTTAATGCTGTCAAGTTTGAAAAATATGTAAACTATAACTTATGAACCACATTCACTGAGTTACATGTTACATTAAGCCAACATTAAACTCTGTTAATATTATAGTGTAATGTATGAACTCTGCTGTTTGTTTCATTCTAAGAAAGATTTTTTTTTATCTATTGCCTTGAAGAACAGTATAACATCTTGGCATATTCTTACTGGCTGATTAAGCATGCCTGTGCAGAGGTGTATGGGGATGGCCTTGAAGAAGATATTCAACATCTGTTAGGTAAACTGTATCTTTCTTTTATATAAAAGGGAAATGAAAGAATCTCTATTAGGCTGTTCAAGTCTTTTATTATACCCTGCAACAATAAATGAGAATTCCAATTGTCCTTGAGTAATCTATTTTCTGACCCAGCCTCAAAGATCTGGCAGTCTGTGATCAAGCACTGTTGCCCAAAATCGTTGGTTTGCTGCATATATGGAAGAATCAGAATATATAATTCTGATAAAATCACCAGAGTTAGTTCTTCTAGATGTTTCGCTAAAAAACCAGACACTGAAAAAAACTTACATCTGACTCTATTATCTAGACTTTGAACATTTTACTATAATGTAAATGGTACAACAAAACTATAGTAATTTGTATTTCATTTACAAATTGTTCTGTTTGGAACTTGGTAGGCTCTAAGTTCCCTATTCTGATTGGCCGAAAAGGCCATTCGCGGATTGGCTGTTAGAGAACCAATCCAGTTAGCCTGCCAAACGCGGGAACAGTTAAACCGGTGTCATTTGGTCCACAAGCCGTGGGCAAGCAGCTATAAAGGGGGCTTGCCGGGCTTGGGCTGTAGTTCTGTTACTATGCTTTCGGTAATCTAATAAAGAGTTTATTTGTTGGAACCCGGTCCAATGCAACTTTTTCCGACAGAACACTGGCGACGAACATGGATTCGTCGTGAAGAGTGGACCAAAGCAACAACACGGCGATCGTGAACCGAGAAGAGAGAGATGGCTGGTAACAGATGTCCACCCGCTGACCATTCAATGTGGTGAGGAGGATTGGAGATCTAGTATCGATGCGCTTTCTTATGTTATTTTGGAAAAGCAACGAACTGCAAGGAGAATCTCTGACCAAAGGAAGAGGGTCTGTCTTCTTAGCCATCACTGTGGACCACTTCTTTAAAATGGCGAAGGCCTCTGGCTAATACCCAGAGATGTCAAAACAGATGACCTTGGCCCGAGCTGAACAGAATGCTCCGTAAGCGAGCACTACATGACCTGTGGTCTCTCAACTGATAGAAAGACACAAGTTCTACAAGAGGGACCAGAAGGAAGATGAAACTGTCGAGTATATTGTAAGCAGCCCGAGACAACATTGGAGGAGGCACTGCGAGTTCAAGAAATGGACCGAGGCATGAGGGACTCGCAAATGGTCCCTCGGTTTGAAGGACACTACCCTTCAGAGCAAGCTCCTGAATAGACCAAACATACACCGTGGGCTCATAGGCCATTGCCAGAGGTAACCGCCGCCGAAGCAGCAAAGAAGTCAGCAAGCCATCCATGCGCCAAAGTGAATGCCGATCCCAGATTGCCAAACCAGCCAAGGAGAGAAGCAGAGAGAGGAAAGAAACAGCCCAAACAGCACCAGCCCACTACACGAAGACTCGGAATCCCCGAGCGATACCAAGGACAAAAATGAAGTTGTCTTAGAACTTCAATCAAGCAAGAAATGGCACGAAAAGAGGAGAAACCAGCATGTTAGGGGATGCCGGGGGCAACCACTGCGAGTTTGAATGGTCCGGTTCCTCAACACAATCTGTAGGGCTTGTAACAAACGGGGGCCACATGCAAAGTGCCTGCCACACCAGATCAAAGAGCCTATAGTCCAAAAAGACATGGCAAGCACCCCCCCAGACATGAAGAAAGACAAGCCAGAAGCAGAATGGGAACCGAAACAAAATGGGAAGAGAAGGTCCCGGGTAGAGTGAAGCATCAAAGGGAAGCCCTGGTAGATGAAGTCGACTCAGGGTCTTTCTATCTATGGTATCCTGGGAATACCATCCTTGGTCTGAATACAGGACATTTAAACAAAGGAAAGTATTAACAGAAACCAAAGACTGATTTTTAAAAGACTTACCAGGAAATCGAATTCCGGTAGTAGGCCCTAGGACAATTTCTTTCGTCAAATTCAAGAACCATGGCCGAAATCTTGCCTCTGATCATCGTCGACCGTGATCTGGCCTAGTCCTGCTAGGGATCGAATGGTTCGCACCCATGGAATCGGATGACCGGGATCAAACCGCATTGCTGCAGCCAACTTGGGAGGAGAGCCTGCTACATAATTCCAAGAATGTTTTTGATGGGACCCTAGGCCTAGGGGACCCGATATACTCTTTAGGCCTAGACTGAAAATAGCCCCCATCCATTCTAAAGGCCCAGACCGTCCCGTTTTGCTTATACACCAAAATTGATGAACAACTGAAAGCAAGATTAATAGCTCAAGGGGTTTATAGAGCCAATCGACCATGCCAAGGTGGGAAAACACCCATAGTTACTCCGTGTGAAACCAGATGGTACATTGCCATATCTCGAGACTGATAAGGCAGACTTCTAAACCATGGCGCTCCATACAAAGCGCATACCCAGACCAGTAAGTGCAACATTTAACTGGCCTACTAGGGGAGTTAAGAATTTTTGGGAAGCACGATCTCGCACCAGGCGTGATTCAACTACTACGTTGATCCCATTACCGACTATGAGCGTCGATGCAGAGGCACGCTATTGTGACACATAGAGGGGCATTCAGTGGTAGACCATTCTCCAGTTTCGGCGTTAGCGTTGCCCCAGGCAATGTTTCAAAGCCTCCATGGAATGCCTGTGTAAACGGAATCAAGGACGTTGTCCCTTATTTGACGACGTTCTGGTTATCGAGAAAAATGCCCACACAACCTAGAAACAGTTAAGAGGCAGTTATTTAACAAGATTATAAGACGCAGGCCAACGTAAAAATGAGAGAAATGTGAATCTAGACACCAAACTCACGTTGAGTTTTTGTGGACTAGTTTATCGATGAACAAGGCATAACACCCAAGCCGAAAATAAAAAAAGCAGCAATCAAAGATTCCTAGACCTAGAACTGACCCTTCAAAGCATTCCTAGGTCTCATAAATTTTACAATGTGTTTTGCAAAGGTCAACCCATAACAGAACCCTACATCGGGCTGCTAGATAAAAAAAACTACCTTGGACATGGGGCCACCAGGAAGGCAGCACCATTTCTGGGTATCAAGACCTATTGAACGTGCTCAGACACCTTTTTAATCCAGTATACTTGCAATACCCTGCCCTTGATGGTCAGCTGTGAGTTCATCGCGCTTTTGGGATCAGTGGCCATCCTGAGCCAAAAGGCTACCAGACGGCAGAGAGGGGACCAAGTCGTCCTTTTATTCACAGACGCTTTCCAAAGTCAGAACGCAATTACAGCCAAACGACAGAGAAGCCCTCGCAAATCCTGTGCCCGGAATCAAAAGAATTCGCATGAGTATCTTTATGTAGAACTTTTTCGATCATCACTGACACAAGCCCGTTTAGGAATCCTAGCAGGCATACAAGCCAACCGCCGAACTTCTGTCAGCTAGAATGACGAGGTGGGTAGAATTCCTCGCTGCCTAACTCCTACACTCTGATCATTCGCCCTGGAAAAGCCACATACACATCGCTGATGCCCTGAGCTGTTCTCCACTGCCCATCAGAGAAGAGGACCCAGTCTCCAACCATGCTCCACACCATCCAACTAGAGACCTTGCCTGGCCTTCCGCTAAACTGCAGCCAACGTTGGCGAGAGCCACCACTAAAGACCCTTTGACAGCAAGCGATATTGACATTGGGTGAGGTAAGTGGCTTAGCTTGCAGGAAACAAAACTGATGAGACTTTTAAGCCATTTCGCACCCATATGGACCGAAAACTGTCCTATAGAAAAAGGTTGCATTTCAATGGGGTGATAGGGTGGTTATACACAACAGTCTTCCAAGGAAGATGTGTCGGTCTCATGTTGCACGAGGGACAACCCAGGCATACGTCCAACATGAAGCCCTGCCAGGAGTTTACGTCAATGGTGGCCAGGGCTGGTACAAAGACATTGAATGTTGGGGTGGCAACATGCCATGTCTGTCAAAAATCGAGGCCTACTCCAAAGCACCAATTAGAGAAGGGAAACTACACCCGGGTCCATGTCTAGACTACATATGACTTTGTTCGGTGCCGTCAAAAGCAAACACCTTTCCTGATAGTTGTGGATGCCTACTCGAACTGGTGTTAGAAGTCACCTTTATGGCTTTCCAACAACCACAAAGGCAGTAATGAAACAGCTGGGCAAACTTTTCGCTACAACATTGGGCTGCCCTTGATGTACGTGGTTGCTAGATAATTGGATCCCAAGTTTACAGAGTTAGTAGCAAATTATGGAACAGTATCTGGCTGCTCCAAGGCATCCAAGAGCTTTAACAGCACCGGCCATCCGGCTGCAAATGGCAGGGCTGAACGCAGTGGTTCGGTAACATAAGGAGGGCCTAAGAATAAACTGGACAAGGGGGACTGCAAGACAAACTAAACCGATTACTAACCTAGCAGCAATTTCACCGGCCTAGCAAGCACAACCAACAACAAGCCCGCAGAACCTCTAATGGGTAGAAATGGACGTTCCTCGACCTAAGACAGACTGCACCCCCACTTAACCTGAGACAAACCCCAACTCCTACCAGCAAATACGAACCATTTGAAATTGGCGACCTGGTCTGTGTGAGAAACCTCACGCGGGGAACGTTGCGGCTTCCAGCCAAGCAATCACCAATACAGCCCCGCAGTCTTACTGGACTAACTCCTAGAGCATGGGTTGAGAATGGGAAGCGGCACATAGACCAGCTTCGTTCTCACAATATTGAATGGAAAAAACACAACGGAACCCCAAAAATAAATATCGACCAAAAACACCGAGGAGGGGGGGGAAATGAAAGATTAATAAAAAAAGGAGGGACAAACCCTCACCATAACAAGACAGACAACACCTATAAGAAAGACGGCTAACAAATCAAAAAGAGCACTCATGTAAATGAACGCCCACAAAAGAGAAGTCCAGGAAGCAGGAGAACAAAGCGAGGCCTTCCTGGAGGAAACAGGCCAGCCCTGCTCAACCAACCGGTGTCAAGGCCAGGGAGGGAGCGGTGGAGCCATCTCAATCCACCCGAGAAACATCAGGCGGGAGCAGAAAGGCTGACTCCACCCTTGCCAGGAGGTTTCGCGATGGAAAAGACCAGAGAAGCAGCAATCCTGTCCACACCACCTCGGAAGACCACGCCGAGAACTGAGCTGCCCCAGGTCAACCAGGATTAGAAAAAGCCCCCACCTACCTCCGTGACTACGTGGCAAACACGTTGGGGCTAACCAAGGGGGGAGGGTGTGTTCTGTAATGGACTTGGAAGGCTCCAAGTTCAGCTATTGCTGATTGGCCCGAAAAGCGCATTTCACGGAGCAGCAGCGAAGCGGACGCGCAGTGGACAGACGGGTGCTAGAGCGATGCCGAGCGGATACAGCGGAATGCATCATGGAAGCCGAGCGGATGCCGAGCGTGATGCCTAGTGGATGCCTAGCGGATGCAGAGCGTCACTGCGCATGGCGGGGAGAGATGCTTGCATCAGCCCATGGATATAAAGGAAGCAGCCGCAACAGGGTCCACATTCAGAGGAAAGACTGCTGCCAGACAAAGCCCACCAGTCCAGCCAGCACCAGCCAGCCAGCCAAACAGTACCATGGGGAAGAAAGAGAAAGCCTCTGCCATTGGCTGCACAAGCCGCCGGCACAAGAGGGACAGGCGCACCAATCCACCCCCTGGCCTGGACTCTGCTTCTGCTGGGTGCTGCTGCTGGGGCTGACTCTTCGGTGCTGAAGCTTACTGCTGGCGCTGCTTCCTGGTGGCTGGCTTTTCTGCTGGATTTACCTGCTGGCGCTGTCCTGGGCTGGCTGTGCGTGCCTGGTGCTGCCTGGTCTGTCTGGTCCTGCTGGTGCTCCTGTCGCCTGCTGGTGCTCCATGGTCCTGCTGGTCGCTGCGGGTGGCTCCTGGTGCTGCTGGTGCTTGCTGGTGCTGCTGGTGCTGCTGGTGCTTACTCTGACTGGCAGCTGATCCTGGTGCTGCTGGTTGCTGCTGGTCCTGCTTTGCTGCTAGTTGTGCTTTCTACTGTGTGTTGCTGTATTTGCTGCGCTGCTGTGGTCTGTATTTTTTTCAGCCTGTGTTGTGGGTGGTGGCTTGTGGGAGCAGCCCCTACAACGCTCAAAGCCCTCTGATGAGGGCCAGATTGGCCGCTGCCTGAGGAGGAAAGAGGCAACGCATGAACGAAAACGGGGAGAGCAGGCAGTACTGCCATCAAAGAGGAACTGAGGATGAGGTGCTGGAATGGCTGAGGAAGAACGACTATCTATGGCAGAGAGGTTGACACAGCTCGTATCGAGACCCAAAAGGAAGCCAGGCTGCTTGGGAGAGAGAAGGCGAGAGACTCTGGCCTACACTTCGGAAGGTACTTCCTCGGCTGGTGAAGCATATGCACACCTGATACGAGAAGCTGCTACCTGAAAGAAAGTCTGCCCAGGCCTACGCGGTCCAAGCTCACCGACCGGGAGACCTACGTGATGGCCAAGTGCAGCTTCGTGGAAGGAGATCCTCCACCGAGGAGCAGCCCCTGCCAACCCTCTGTCTCAGGCAGCCCGCAGAAAGCCAGTCTTCTTCTGGCCAAGAGTTAGCTCCTGTGTGCAGGCATGGTACCTGTGGAGCATGCCACGATGGAGACCCCCCCGACAGCTGCACTCCCTGTGCCGGAGCGCGTGGAGGACTCCCTGACACAGTGGAGCAAGGAGAGGGCACTTCCACACGAGACCAAACCCACATCCATCCCCAGGCTCCACCTCCACAGAAAGCAGGCAGAGAGCCAGACACAGAGGGGCAGAGCCACACTGTCCTGCTGGAAGATCAGGGACACCATCAGAAGCAGTGTAGATCTCCTCTCTCACTGGTACACACCGACGTCCCATCCTCCAACTGCAAGCCCTTCCTACCTACGTCAACCCAGACCCTTATGAACATGTCGGAATCCACAAGTACCAGGTGATCAAGCGACAGGATCACCGTCTTCTTCACAACCCTCCAGACCAGCTGAACCTGCTCCCACCCACTCCAGGTCTGCTCCTCCACCCAAGTTGATGCACTGCCCTTCCAAGGCTTTCCACAGGCCCTTGCCTACCAAGGCTACAGCAACCAGGAGGTCCAGCAGCACAGGCAGCCTTCCCAGTCCACAGGCACAGGTACATCGAATGCCACCGGAGCCACCGATGACACTGATGCACCCGATGCCACCCCCCGCCAAAGATGCCACCGATGCCACAGATGCCACCATGCCACAGATGCCACCCTCCGCCTCACCTCGCTCACCTGCAGACCAGACAGCCCACTACACTACTCCTCCTTCCTCACCCCACAGCCAAGCCCGGCTTCAGAACATCTGTCCATCGGTATTGGGGCTGCACACGCCATGGCCTGGAGGAAGGGGCTCTCCAAATCACAGGACTGAGCCACGCTTCTGAGGAGCTTCCTCCACACACCATCTCCTGTTGTCTCTCCGGGGCCAGATGCACAACGGATGCTAGTGGATAGGCGGATGCAATATGGATGATGACTGATGTATAACGGATGTTCCCCGTATGCGAGTGGATGTAGAAACAGACGCGTTGGATACTTTATCCGTATCAAAAAGTTTTGTGCAGCTCAAAACTTTTTGAGCGATGTAGATCTACAGTATGACGCGATGCGTCGGACGCGAGGAGAGTATGAAAAATGGACGCAGTGAGTACAGAACGAAAGCATCGCGTTAACCAATGGATGGCAAGTGTTTCTCTCCATTTTACATACTCTTTCCATCCATTTGTGCAGTGTGACATAGGCTTAAGACAACAGCTATAAGTATAAACATAGTTATGAATACATGAAAGGGCTACATATAAGAAAAATAAAAAGAAACAATAGGACAGGGACGGTAGGCACATTGGTGCACTTATACATGCCCCCTATAGACCTCTTAGGAAAGAGATGAGGTCAATGGTAGACAGTCTAAGGTAAAAGTTTTTGGGGTTTGGGGAAGAAACTACAGAGTCAGGTAGAGTATTCGAGACATTGATCACTCAGTGATCAGGTAGAGTATTCGAGACATTGATCACTCAGTTGCTGAAGTCGTATTTCCTGCAATCAAGTTTGGTGCAGCTTACCTTGAGTTTGTATCTATGGTTGAAGCTGAAGTTTTCATCGACAGGTTTTCAAGTCTTGAAGATCTGCTGAAAAGAAATGGATAAAACTAATGGTAAATCTAATAGATTTCTATTACATTAGATTAGATTTTGATTGAGCATTACTTTTAATGTCTTAACGTATAGCAATTCAGCAATTGATCCAATATTTAGAAATTATGATTGATTGTGAAGAAATTGTGAAGAAAATGTGATTTCTTTTTTAGAAATTTTGAAACAGAAGATGGACAAAGCTCTGATATTTCTAAAGTACAATCTTTATTGTTTAATAAAGAAATGTCTGGTGCTCAATGATTAGATAATTACAATATACACGAATTCTTGGTTGAATTTTTAAATCTTGTTCAGTCTGATTGTTCTTCCATTGTTACAAGATGTATGTATAAGATGTGTTCCAAATTGCATCAGATTTTGCTTTCAGTTGAATAAATGCTTGTGTTCTGAAATACAGTACAGAAAATATAGCTACTATTTTCACCTGTGTAGTTAAAAAAAGAAAAGAAGGGCCATGCAATATAAAAGTGTGTCTAGACTTATGAAGAGATGAATTTGACAAGGAAAAATTGACAAGGAAAAACAAAGGAAGAAGTTACTTCAAAAATAGAAGACTAGGTCTTCATTAAGAAGGTATTTTTCAGTTACTTGCTTTATCGATCAGGAAGTGAAAAATATAAGGCTTACAGACTGCTTTTATTACAAGAAGCAGATCTACCACATAACCTTTGAAACCCCAGAAATTGGCAGCTTCACTAAATTGTAAGAGTGATCAGATTTTTCTGACTCGTATTTCATTTTTATATAAGAACTAAATTGCCATCAGGAGGGTCAAGAACACCTTTCCTGCATTAACTGTACAAAGTTTTCTGCAAAACATCTCAAGAGCTGGAAATGAGGACTGAAGAAGGCACTTTTTGATACATCTTTCTGCAGGATGTTCCTAGGGCTTCAAAAATTTTAGCAAAGGGTTCTCTGCCCGGTTGCTGGGTGGGTGTGGCCATGGTGGACGTGGCCTAATCAGCTTTCTGCACCATGGCACGGGGTGCATTTTTGCCATCCCCAGGCTCCAGAGGCTTTTGTTGAGCCTCCAGGAGGGTGCAAATGGCCTCCCTAGGGTGCAGAGCAGTGGTGGGATTCAAATTTTTTTATTACCAGTTCTGTGGGTGTAGTTTGGTGGACGTGGCAGGGGAAGGATACTGTAAAATCTCCAGTCAGAGGTGGTATTTGCTGGTTCTCTGAAGTACAAAATTTCTGCTACTGGTTCTCCAGAACTGGTCAGAACCTACTGAATACCACCTCTGGTCCAGAGGCTCTCTGAAAACCAGAAGCGGGGCCATCTCCAGCCTTCCCGAACTTCTGGGAGGCCCATTTTTTGCCCTCCCTGAGTCTCTGGGCGTGCATTAACCTGCATCCAAATGGGCAACGTGAGGACGCCTGGGAGGAGAAGAATGGGTAGGACCAGCCAGGAATTGGATTTGGGGGTTCTCCAAACTGTACAGCATCTTAGTTAGGGGCTCTCCTGAACCCCTGCGAATCCCGAACAGCCTAGTTGTTCCTTTCTTTCCTACATATGCAGGCAACTTAAATGCAATTTTTATGCATAATTACATAGTCCAGAAATATTTGAGACAAATAATAGATTTATCATGTGACTTGTTTAAATCATCATGCTATTTTGGAGAGAGAGAGAGATTACAATATAAAAGGCAACTCTAATAAATAATAATCTAGAAAGGAATGAAAAACTTACAGTTTAACTATCCTAAAGTTGACTGATAGCTTGTAATTTGGTTGCAAGTTTCTGCCTGAATATTTTACCTGTTTACATAACAATTGGCTTCAATCATATTGTCTTCTGATTTCACTTATGTCCATAGAATTTTTGAAATGAAATTGGGTCCAAATCAGAAATACATTTGGCATTTTGATTGATTTTCTGCCAGACTTGGAGCTTTCCCTGGAACTGGGAAAAGATTGAGGATTAATGTATTTTATGGTTTAGAACTGGGATATTTGGTGGCAGTGGGGAAAGGAAGTGGCAGTAATTTTATTTTAGTAAATGCTAGGTTTAGTTCAATACTAACAGCACCTATCATAATAACCAATTATAATCTCCATTTTGTGGCCGATTTACATGTCAATCTCATGGATGAATTACCTAGCCTGATTTCTATTTCTCATTCTTGTTCTTCCCCCTCCTTCCCCTAATGCTTTATTTATTCCTGATAAAAGAGTTCTGAAGATCTTAATAGTTGCACTTTCCTTTGTGTCTTAGTCCGGATATTAGGTACATTATGGGAATAAAATAAAATCACTGCAGAAACATTTTTCATTCAAAGCAAATGATGATTACATTGACTCTGGTTACATTGTTAGTAGCTTATTATTATTATTATTATTATTATTGGCTTTATTGTCAGAGTACAACAGGTATACAATGAGATTGGCTGAGCATCCCTTTGTACACCCCAATTCCAACACAACTCACAGTGAGGATAGAAGCTCTGTTTTTATAGCAGTAACAGTTGGGTCTGTACATATGCTGTACCTGTAGGACCTGTATATTATCTCTTCAGATGCTATACCATACAATATTTCCCAAACATTCTTTAAGCCAACTTTCTCTCTCCTGAAATCAGTGGACTATATTTCCTGCTATTATTTTCTGTAGAGCGTGACAGCAAGGACTAATGAGAACTGGATTCCAACAATAACTCCCAGAGGTTAATATTTATTTTGGGCTTACTGTTTTAATGACTGAGCCAAATGTAGAGAATGTTGGCAATTAAGTATAGCTAAAACAATCTTCTTTCTAGTTGTGAGAGCTGCTGATATACCCTCACTCAATCCAACACTCAATCAATCCAGTAAATTTGTGAAGCAATTTGATTCAAATGTCCTCCTGGCTTTTTGTTTTCTGTTCTGCAGAATGAGAGATGCTCTTTACAATAATTATATGTGCATGCATACATTTGGGACTCTCAGCTACCAAAGTATTCAAGGCATTAAAAATGAAGTCCATCAAGAAACAGTTAAAGGCATGGAATATGTTTAGCTTTGAGAACAGAAAATTGACTACAGGTAATCCTTGATTTACAACAGTTCAAGCCCCTGTCACACTGCACCAACGGATGGAAAGAGGATGTAAAACGGAGAAAAACACTTGCCATCCGTTGGT
>BHFT01006075.1:0-34200 GCA_004320025.1 Laticauda laticaudata
TTGCCGACTATAGATGCTCCTTGCCCCACAGGATTCAATCAAGGAAAGGATCCAAAACACACACAGAATCATACACAACATACAGTGAAAGAAGGAGCGGTTAGCCCAGCATCCATGTCTGCAGCCATCTTGAAAAAAAAAGGGAGAGGGAATGAAAAGAAACCTAATAAACCCTCATATTTCTCTTCAAGGCATGCATGTGCACACAAATACACACACATTTTACCATCCAGCTAACTTTTGATTTTAATATTCCTTCAATTCCTTCCTCCTTTCCAATTGAATGCAATTATCAGCAGGTATTCAGAAATGGAAATCAATCAAAATTTACATTAGTTCTTTCAGAGCTGAAATGTATTTAAATTCTTCAGGAAGCTCCAATAGTTGTGTTGATACTGAGAACATTCAGCTATAGCAAGATTTCTGTGTTAAACATGGAGTAGAAAACATGAGAAAAATCTATGTTAATAATCTGTTAATAATTAATATTATAATATAATATTAACTCTGTTAATAATCTTACTATCATTAATTCATAAAAAGTCTACAATGGTTTCTTATGTATCACAGATCATCCCATTTATCTCCCGTCCATCCAGGATCAAGTATCTTCCTTTGGTTCTTAACAATAAAATCTTTCCTTAGGATTTTAATTGAGAATTTTCTCAACAATTGCATCTCATTTCCAAAGTTGATAAGTCTCTGTGGTAAATATCTCTGCTATGTCCATTGTTCAAGAAATCTCTGGGTGGAAATTTGTTAAAGAGAGCTCCAATCTAGAACTAAGAAGAAATTTCCTGGCTGTGAGAACAATTAATTAATGGAACAGTTTGCTTCCCAAAGTTGTGGGTGATCCATCACTGAAGGTTTTCAAGAAAAGTCTCTATCCTTGGCAATGGGTTGGACTAGAACAGGAGTCACCAACCTTTTGGACCTCAGGAACCACCAAACTCATAATTTTAAATCCCGTGGTCTAATATGAATTTTGAGTGCTGGTGGCTTGCTGACGTTGGCGGGGGAGAGAGAGAAAGATCCGATCTAACCTCGGAGGGCTGGCAGTGATATTCTCTCTCTCTCTCTCTCTCTCTCTCNCACACAGATCCCCCACACACACACACACCCTCCAAGGCAGCCACATTTCTAATCTGCTTTTCAGCTCCGTTCTTGTGGGGGGGGGGGGGAGAGAGAGAGTATCCTGCAATCCCATATAAAGAACAATCGATTAGTAGGAAAACAGGGTGGGGGATTTTTCTGCAGACTTTTGGGGGGATTTTCCCAGGGTCACTGCATAAAAAGCAGAAGCAGCCTGGATTAATTGCTTTGGAGAGTGCTTTGGAGGTGACATTTCTCTGCGGAACACCAAAATTTTATTGCAAACCACCAATGGTCTCCGACCCACCAGTTGGCGACCACTGGACTAGAAGACCTCCAGCCCTATGATTCTGTGTTCTATAATGCAGTTACCCCTTTCAAAGAGCTCTCAATCAACCCAAGTCAAAATACCCATGGAGGGCATTGCTCAGAGATTAGAGGGGAAAGAAGGGATCCACAATAACCCTTGAATATCATTATTGCCACGGGCCAGATGCATCACATACAGGCCACGCCCAGCCCACTTCTGTGAAGAGAAAAAAAATTCATGATACAACACATGACGGCGACATGACGTGGCAAGTTTGACACCCGTGTCATAGATTGATCATATGGAAAAGCTTTTATGGGGAGGAGGGGAAAAGCTAGTTTAACACTGGAAGAGTTAATGGTTATTAGAATAATCTGTAGCAGGATCAGAAAGATGACATCACGAGATCATGTCATTTCAAAACAGGCATCTTTGTGTCTTGAGAAGTGGAAGGTGACAATGATCCCAGTTAAAAGTCCAACATGACTTTAAACAATCCATGGACTAAAAGTTAAAAAGCTACATTTTAGAATTTGGCTTTGGGCACCATCACTTCCTTTTATTAAGGCTGCACCCATTACATATACAGAGCCCCATCATACCTGGTTCATCTGAAAGTTGGTGATCCAACCCATCTGGAGTTCATCAAATGTGGGAAAAGCACTAACCATAAAAACTCTGGCAATCAGTTTTATAGACCTGAATGAGACTTAATTTTAAATGGAATTGTTTGTGTGTATATACACATAGACATAGACACACATACATACAATATATTTAACTTGACTGCTAGGTTTGCACAACGCCTTGCAGAATCATGGATCAGCCAAATAGAGTGAAACCATTTGTGCCCAAAATATAGTGTCCAAAGCTGGGTTTTTATGATAAACTAAACCACAAAAATCTAATCAGAGTAAACATAAACCATGCTTAGAATATAATGCCAGTTTGGTGCTAGGTCTAGCTTTTCTAGTAAATAATTTGGGTGAGCCCAGTCAAAGGATTACATCTATGCTTAGCTTTTGACTTGTTATTAGAATTGACTGGCAACTGTTTGCGTGGATGAGGTCACCTCACAGATCCTCATCCCACTATCAAAACATCCTCAGTGGAGGGTGATGTCATCCATTTTTGTCTTCCAGAAATGATTGCCAGCTAATTCCAGCAGTTGGGCAAGAAGTATAGATGCAGCCTCAGTCACTGGTTAACAAATTTGACACAGAATAGGGAAATATTTTGTATACTGTTGCAACAACTTTATTCCAAAAACACTTCTGTTATTACTGTATACATAACTTATTCTTTTTGGTGTCGGGTTACACACATTAAAAAGAAAATAGAATAAAAGGGAAACTGGCAATATAAACATTACATAAAACTGCCAAGTCTACATAACCATCAAGGAAAAAGTAGCAGAAAATTAATTCCATTGACAATTAAAATTAATTGAAATATCTGGGAATATAAAAAGAAGCGTGCTTGATACCAAAGAAAGGCTGTGCCAGAATATAAATAAGATGTGCCCGAGACATTTTGCTGCCTAAGGCAAAGATCCAATCACCGAAACTAAAACTTGGCCAAGTTATTTTGGCATTCTCTTAGCAATAAAAATAGAATAATTATTAAACATGTATACAGATCCTTAACCATTCATTGTTGCCTTAATATTCAAACCCTGCAGCTTAAGGTAACTACCTGGGTGTAACCTATGACTCATATGCCCTTAAATAACTATTAAATTGTTCTTTGGAAAGGAAATATGATCCATGTAACAAATCTTAACCTGCAGGCAATCAAATGCCCAATTTCATTTCACTGAACTTTAAAATACCTGCTGGAGATCTAAAAGAGATGCCAAAAGAAAAAAAATCAGTCATAATGATCAAGGAAGAAAAACAATCCAGGGCTATGTGTCCACGAGAAAGAGGGAGTAAGAGGCTATAATAGGGATGTATAAGACTATTGATAAAGAGACAGCAGTTTTTTATTATTATTATTATCTTTTATTCATTAAACATGAAAATCAGTCAACTGAACATTCAAAAATGCATCACAAATATCATTGACTGGTGCTGATGGTTGATACGGGTTGCTGCCAGCATCCTAGTTATCAACAGAGTACCTTCTTAAAATATACGATGTTCCGAGTAGTTTTTGCAGTTCCGCTGCTGTTATTGCAGGAAGCTACAATTTCTTGATGTATTTTGTAAAATTCTTGGACATGGTACCAAGTGCCCAATGACAATGGTTCCATGGTCATGTGACTACTCAAAGAAGGTACACAGAATGTTATTAACTTCCCATCAAAGTGGTACCTATTTATCTACTTGCATTTGCATGCCTTCGAACTGCTAGATTGGCAAGAACAGGGCCAGATAGCAGAAGCTCACCCTGTCACACAGTACTTGAGTCTTGAACCGTTAATCTTTTAGTTGACAAGCTCAGTGTATTAACTGCTAGACCACTGCACCCTCACAGAGAGCACTAAATAGCAGCAAAGAGATACAGAAATGTTCATGTTTTGTGAATTTTGGCAGCCCAAGAGTAGAATCTTTTTTTTAAATCTGCTTTTCCCTTTTCTTTTTCCTCTAGCCAACTGTCAATCCTTTCTATTCTCTCTGAAAGTAAAGTTAAAGACATACATGAGCTCAGTTTCTAGTATATGTACATGTAAAGTTCATGGAAACAATTAAAAAGGGTGGGGGGAGTTGTCAATGTCTTCTTCCAGCATTTCGCAGTTTAGGATAAAGCCGTGGGATGATTGTACATCCAAGTCCTAACCAAATTTGATTCTTCTTTGCTGAATTCCTTCATTTCACTACAAGACCAGCTACCACTTTCTGCCATCTGGTAACTTCATCTCTTACTCCCCAAATCCGTTCTTCTTATAGCTGCCCTTCTTAAAAGGAAAATTTACCATTCACTGGCATTCAAACAGAATTATACAGTAAGTTTTCATCACATCTGCATCTTTCTACAATAAGCTCTCATCACAACTGCTGAGATTTCTAAAGTGGCCAGAGGAGAAATAACTGGGAAGATGTCACAATCTTTGAAATTAAATTTGCAAACTCTTTAAAATTTATTTTTCTTTCCCTCGTTAAACTTTTTCTCCCCCCCCCTTTAAAACTTATCTTTCTCCCCCATATCCTTTCTGCAACCAGATCCTCTCTTCATTCATATCTCCCATCCAATGTAAACCACATATAAACAATAATTAATGAAAATCCTCTAATTGGTTTAGGTTAAGAAAGTGCTTAATTGAGCTCTGGTTTCTCCCTTCTCAGATCATTTTGTACTTATATTAACTTCTGTATTTGCTGGTTATTTTGTGCTTTGTTCATTTCCCAATTAACATGTGAAACAATATGAAACATTTATTTTATAACAATCAACCAATTTCTACATTCCAAACACCAAGTGTTCCTTTCATTATATTGTCTTCTTACAGAAGTATATCAATTCTTCAGATATAAAATTATTCTCTATTGGTTCCATATTCTTGTTTTGATATGTAGAAATAAATTTTCTTCATTATGACTAAAATAATATAACTTGAAAAACAATTTTCATTTCATATTTTGCTTTTAAGTAATTCTTCCTTTAAAGGCTTAAATACTTTTCCTTTTTGAAGCATAGCTAGACTAATATTTCGGGGGGAGGGGAATTACATTATCTCCTTTCTAATTTATATGTTCACGTCCATTGACATTTTGCAAAATTATCTCACCCAAGCATTTTCTTTGTTATATCCCTTGGTGTTTGCTTCTGATTAAACCTAGATCTGATTGAACCTATGTCCATGTTCTACATTTTTAATATAAAAGCTTTAAATCAGGTAGCTTGTCATTAAGTTTTCAGATGAGTTATCCAACAGAAGGTGACTTTTCTACATTTTGTCCAATTCCTCTTATTAGCTAATTACTTCTTCTGTTCTGATCCTGTACATCAGCCAGCTCAGGTTCAAAGTCTGCAACATATTTTATCATCAAAAGCGTGCTCATTTTGCATCACATTATCAGAAATATGCTAGTATCAAAGCAACCCCTGAAACCTGAGAATTCAATTAGAATGCAATCTGTTAGTTGTTTATTAACTTGTTCAACTTTTCCTGCCCACTCCTTTTCTACTACATTAGTTGACTTAATCCCATTTTGCCTGTACTTCTTGTTTGCATTATTTACCTTGATTTTCTATTCAGCCAGTTTTAAAGCTTTGTCTCAACAGTGCTTGATGTCTACATTTTCCACTGGAACCTGGCCCTCTTTTGCCATATCATCTTCATGACTACAGTAGAGTGAGGTGCTCTTGGAATCATCCACGTAAGTGTTAATTCTTCCAATTCTTTTGGAATTACCTTTCTTATTCATCTTCTTAATACATTTCCTGTCTGTTATTTGACTGTCTTACCATGAGTATTATGTTTAGAAAACTATGATTTAAAAAATAGAATTTAATATGATATGGAAATTCAACCACAGAATTGCCTTTAAATGCAAGATTGCTTTATTCAATTGAATACAAGTTTACCTCATTTCTTAAATAACAAAATATAATAAATTCTAAAATAGATGATCTCAAGAAGCCTCTTTCTTGCAATCAGGACTTGCAATCACCTTCAGCTTCAGTTCCTCTTAATATTAATCCAAAGAAAAAAATGAAACATTTAAACCCTGCAGGATTTCCACAGTAAGCCCCTCAGTTAAATTCTTCACACATCTAGCCTGAGGTTTACAATTTTTCTACAGTATTCTTTAAATTTTACCTAAACCACTGTTTTGTGCAAGAAGTTGAAAGTGATGCATTTTAATAAAGAATCCCTGATCCTTCTTTGAAAAAGTAAAAAATAGCTTAACAACTAGCTAAATTAGAAACAGCTAATAAATTAATAACTTACAAGAGTCCGAAGGGTATCTGTATGCCTATTTCTGTTTAGGTATTCAATCTTCTCATGGGAAGATTTTTGCATTGAGAGGCAAAAAAAAATCAAGATAATGGCCACAACCATGCAACACAACCATTTCTCTTTTTGAGTGTCACATAAACATAAGAAAGACAGGACTTCAATTGCATGATTGAGGCATGATTGATTTTTTACCACTGTCCCTCACCACCACCACACCTCAGCCTCAGAGACAGTTTCTGATGAACATTTTTGCTTTACTAATGCTGTGGTTCGCCGGCAGCCTGTGCAGATGGCAGTGGAATTGGACAGTAGGGAAGAATAGGGACCAGTCTGGGAGTCTGGAGAGGACTCAGACAAGGATCCTGCGTTCAATGCAGAAATGGGGCCAGGACCATCTGGAAGTCTGGCAGCAACAAGACAGAGGAACCAGGGGAGCCTGTTTCCAGTGCGCATGTGCGCAGAGTTGCTAGAAGACAAGAGCAGCTGAGACAAAAGGGGTGACTTGGGAGTAAGGGTGGGAGGTGATTGCCCTTCCCATAAGGTATAAAAGGCAGGCAAAGGTGAAGAAACGTTTGTAGGAAGCAAAGTCGTTCATTCTGAAGTTTTGTGTGGACTTTGTACTTTGGTTGGTTTTTTTATAGTTCATTTGGCACTTTAGTTATTGGCAGCAATTCAAAGGGGAGAAAGGTGAGTGTTTATCTCGAGGGACTGTTTGGGACTCATTACAGGCTGGGAATGAATATAATTCCCAGCATTGAAATAAAATAAGAGTTGCTTTAACTAAGCATGTGCTTAATTATGGTCTCGAAAGCCTTGGTCAGACCAACTAAATGGGTATGATAAATTATTTCATTCCTATGCAGTCCAGTCACTGAACCAAGAAAAACAGCATGACCAATTATGATCTGGAGGCTGTAAAAAAAATAAACCAAAAAAGCTTGAAAAATAGGGCCTAACAATGATGAGAGTCTGGGCAGAGAATGTCACAGAATGGATGCTTTAGTAAAAATACTCTACAACCATGATGGCGAAACTATGGCACACATGCCAGAAGTGGCACACAGAGCCATTTCTGTTGGCATGTGAGCTGTCACCCGGAACAGATCCGTTTGCATGCACGTGTACCTCCCGTCAGCCAGCTGATTGTCAAGTATCTGCTGTGCATGTGTGAGGGCAGGGTGCACGTGAGAGATGCGTGTGCATGCACAGGGAGCCAGGGTGCACACGGGGTTGCACAGACATGTGCACATGCGGACAATGCACACAGGGGTGTCTCACATGCACAGGGGGGAGAGGGTATCACATGTGCATTGCATTATAAGTGTAGGCACACATGTGCACATGCATGCGCACATATTTTTGGCACACGATGATGAAAAGGTTAGCCATCACTGCTCTACAACAAGTTCTCGAATTACAAAAGTTCATCTTAGTGACTGTTCAAAGTTACAACAGCACTGAAAAAAAGTGACTTATGACCATTTTTCACACTTATGACCATTGCAGCATCACTATGGTCACACAATCAAAATTCAGATGCTTGGCAACTAGCTCATATTTATGACAGTTGCAATGTTCTGGGGTCATGTGATCACCTTATCCAATCTTTTAATAAGCAAAGTCAATGGAGAAGGCAGATTCACTTAACAACTGTGATACTAATTTAACAACTGCAATGATTCTCTTAACAATCATGGCAAGAAAGTTTGTTAAATAGGACAAAGTTCACTTAACTGTCTCACTAAGCAACATAAATTTTGGGATTAATTGTGGTTGTAAATTGAGGACTACTGGACGATAATATTACAAAAAACTATACTTACCCTTATATTAAGAGTAATATGTCTAAAGAGAAATGTCATAAGAGCAAACAATAAAACCTTTATATGTATTTTACCTTGGCATTAATCAACTTCTGTTTTTAATGTCAATATAAATCCACCCTTAAATAGCCTGTAAAATTCTGTTTGCAGGTAAAATCATAAAACAAATACATACCCAATCTTATTCTTATTACAAAACATAAACCTTATATTCGGTTGCTTCCTCTTTTACCAGCCATTCTTCTCTGAGACAGACACCAAATCCATAAGGAGAACAGCAAACAAAACTAACAGCTTAACAAATGGGGCTTATAAATTCTACACAACTGAAAATCAAAGAAGCCCAGATTATAATGCTTGGACTCGATTCATCTGGGAAATCCACTCTTCTATACAAGCTAAAATGTAATGAAGTCTTCCTAACAGAACCAACAATTGGTTTTAATGTAGAGATGATAAAAACATCAAAAGATATGACCTTAACAATATGGGATGTTGGAGGTCAGTGGAAAATGAGGACTGCTTGGGAGAACTATTTGGAAGACATGGATTGCTTGGTCTATGTTGTTGATAGCTCTGACAAGCGGCACTTGGAAGAATCCAGGAAAGAGCTGGAGCTTGTTTTAAGACATGACAATATTAAAAATGTACCTGTGGTCATACTGGCAAACAAGCAGGATCTTCCTGGAGCTCTGAGTGCTGAAGAAATAACTCGGAGACTCAACATGAAGAAGCACTGCCAAAACCGAAACTGGTATGTACAGCCTTGTTGTTCCCTTACAGGAGATGGACTGTCAGAAGCATTCCAAAAAGTGACAAAATTTGCAAAATCTTGCATAAAATCTAAACAAGAGGGCTTTGCCATTTTCAAACAACTTTAAACTATTGTTTCATGATCTGGATAATTAATTCATTGCTGGAGTAGAGCATTAGCTTGTTCATTAACAGTTTGATTTGTATTTCCCTAATTTTCTTTTTTATAAAAGTGAAATATTTGTTCCAGGCTTCAGGCCAATCGCTCATTTCTATTGGCCTTCAAAATATTATGTTGCTCTAAGGAAAGAAATATAATTAAATCCTGAAGTATAAAACTGCAGAAAGAATAAAATCAGTCACCGTATAAATGGTTCAGTGTGTGTGTGTGTGTGTTTCTGTACATGTCATCCATTTTGCATCCAACAGTTATGCTATAATTAATGTGACAGTTTTGAAGCTTCAGCAATAAGTAATTGGAAATGATTAGACAACACTCTACACCATTAGTACGCTAATTCCGTGTTTCTCACAAAATAAGGCCGGGCCTTATCTTTTTTGGACCCCTGAAAAAACAACTAGGCCACCTTTTCAGACGTGACTTAATTTCCTCCCCTACCTAGAGCGGTACATATGCACGTACCTCGCCACAAGGCCACTTCTATCAGCCGACGAAAGCTCCCCGAAGGCAGAGTTGGTATGCAGTTGGTAAGTTACAAAAGGGTTGTTTATCATTAAAATCTGCTTTGTGATCAAAGGCAATGTGAAATGAGGGCAGAGAGGGAAGAAGTAGCAGCTTGTGCTTAACCAAGTTTCTGATCCTGAAGGTCCCTGCTCTTCCACCACCTGTCTTTTGTTGGTGCAATTTAACTGGGGGGGGGTTTGTCCCAAAGACCCTTTGAGTTTATTCATTCATATGCATATGAATATGTTCCCCAAGGGGCTTTTTTGGGGGAGGAGTGTTTCTTCCCTGCAATGCAGCCATCATCTTTCCTGGCCCAGCAAGACGCCGTCTTCTCCACTGGAGGGAGTTCGGGGTTCAGGGAAATGTCCTATTAATCATTAAAGCAATCTGAAAGACCACCTTTGGGGCACCAGGATGATCTGCACCCAGCCCAGGCAAAAACCCCAGGAGCCCCTCCACTCTGCCCCTCTCTGCTCCCCCAGTGCCTGTTCTGCTCCAAGTCAGAGATGGGGGGGAGGAAACAAATCTTTGATTCCCAGAGCGCACCTGGGAGGGGCTTTGTCTAGGATGGAAACTAAGCAGAGTGGAGTTGGGATGGAAATCCCAGGAGAGGATTTCCAGGGCTGCAGAAAGAAGTTTAAAAGAGTGGGACAGGAGAAGACAAAAGCTTTCTTTAGCGACCCTCCTGTGATCTAAATGGTTGCCAGTGGGAAATCAAGGTGGGGGGGAATAGGTCTATCTGAGAGGATGAGGAAGAGCGGTTGGCTCCAGGAAGCAGAAATGCAGCAGGAATCTGGGGTCATCTGATATTTATTCTGACAAAAGCATATGTACATTGCATTGAGTTTGCAGTTGCATTGAGTTTGCAGTTGCATTGAGTTTGCAGTTTGGGAACCTGAGGCATAGGCACACCTACCCCGAAGCAGCTGGGGACTCTGCCTTCGGGAGCTTTCGTGGCCAATAGAAACGGCCTCACGGCGAGGGGAATGGTTGTGTGCGTGCTTGCCCCAAGGCCGCTTCTAACGCGGCCAATCGAAGTGGCTGGTGACTGCACTTGGGGAGCTTCCATCGCCCAAAGACACTGCTTAAAGGCGAGGGGACATGGGCAGCCACGCCACGCCTGAAGCGGCTGGGGACTCTGCCTTCAGGGAGCTTCTATCAGCTGATGTTCTATCGGAAGATTAGGGTATTCTAGCCTAGGCTACCTGCAGGGGACTCTAAAGGCAAGTTTTCCCCACCCCACCCCGCCCTTCTCCCCCATTTGTCTTTCACCTCATGTAGTTCTAACAAAACAATGTGAGAAAATGGCAGGGAAATGGCAGGCCTAAATTTTGGGGGTGGGGCTTAAATTTCACCTCATGCCTAGAAATCATGCTGGGCCTTCCTATTGGTGGAGGCCGTATTGTTGGAGAAACACAGTAATATAAAATCAAATAAAATATAGATTTACAGTTCTGTCCTAAAGTTTATGCTAGCATATCTTCCACACAAAGATAAGATGTTCAATATAATACATAAATTGTAAAAATATGTTTTATTTTAATTAAACTAGGTAAAGTACAGAAAAGGGCAAAGTATTTACTTTTTTATTTATTTGTTTTACAGCTGCCTAAAGTAATTATATCCCAAAACAAAAGAAGACTTTTCATAGAAAATCTTCAATATATTGTTCCTTTAATTTTCATAACTTATATCCAAATTCCCTTTAAAAATTCATCTACTGTAGTATAAAATATTTAATGCTAATTGATACCAGAGATATTTTGTCCAAATAGTGGACCAAAAATTATCCCACAAGGTAGGTACACAGAGATCACAAACCATAGCAGCAGTTAAAGTTAACAGTTTAAAGTCTTCACTAGAGGACACACTCACAAATATACATTCCATTTATTTCATTTTTTGTGATATATGTATAAAATGTACAGAATCAGAACGTGGCTTTTTCTTAGCCAAGGAAATACATTGATAATTTTGAAACATCTTTTATACTGGAAGAATGCAATGAGTGTTTGATGCATTGTTTTGTTGGGAAATGCTTCATAATCCTTCTCATAAGTCATAGCAGATATAATAATCATTTGCATGAGTGATATGAAATTCCCACTTTCACTTGGCTTCTAACTGTCACAAAATATCATGGTAATAAAGCATTTGCACCTATCAAGAGAAATGAACAGGTATCTTATACAGACATCTACTATGTATGCATATTTTTAGTGTGTTCAAATTTAAAAATGCTGTTTTAGTTGATTTTTCTCACTCCAGTCAAAGGACTGCAATGCTTATATGGTAACCAATTAACATTCTAGTCATGTCCTTTCCTAAATATAAAAGCAACTTCATATCTTCTTTGTTTTTCACCCCTGAGTAATAACAGTGTGATCTGAGGCAACCCGTGTCTATCTCAATTTTTTGATGCCTAAGATGTCAGTGCATAGTCATTTCATTTTATCTTTTATTGCCTTGAACTTTCCCATTTCATGTTTCTTCCACTCCATGTTCCCACTATATACCTTTATATAACTTTAGTTTTTCTTTTTCTGAATGGCAGTACCAGCAACTACACATCCCAAAGGTTTTAATTTAGCTACATCCTAAGTGCCATTAGAGTTCGAAAGACCTTCAATTCTTCTTCAATAGTAAGTTAAGTGCTGTCAGACTAAGAGCCCCATTATCCTGCACGATATCATTTTATATTATTATATTTTCTATCCATGGTGTTTCATGGTACAAATAGAGGTTTATCATGGTATTCTCCCATGTAACATGCCTTTGCCATGGTCACTAAATCAATAACTATCTCCAGTATCTATAAGAGCCTACTTGCTTTATCTGGGCAACTGAATGGTCATCACATCTTAGGTAACTCTGTAGGTAGTATATATTTTTGATATACAATAGCAATGTTTTTCATTCATCTCTCCCAGGAACACCTTCTGCTGTAATGACACAACACAGCAGGACTTGGGAAGAAAGACATGTTTGGCAGCAATTTCAGCATGCACTAAATCAGATAACATAGAGGTAGTCCTTATCTGACCACGGATTGCTTCGTGACCATTCAAAGTAACAGTGGACCCCAATAAAGTACTTACAACCTGGTTCTAAAGTTCTGACAGCTGCCCCTTCTTGTGGTCCCTAACCCTAACCCTGTGACTTCATTTTGTGTGTTTGGCCACCAGCTCCCATTTGCAACCATTTGCAGAATCCCAAATCAGGGGATCACAATTTGAGGCATTTTTTTCTATAAAATTGTATTTCTCAATTTCAGTAAAAGTGCTCCATAGCAAACAATGGTTTTGCTTTCATGATTCAAATTTACTTAATGGCCATGGTGATTCACTTAACAACAACTGCAAAAAGGACATAAAATTCAGTTGTTCATATGATGATCCACTGTACAACCAACACAATTTACAACTGAAATGAGTTTGCTCGAGTAGCAATAAATTGAGGCGTACCTATATTACTGAAAGTAACTGTGCTACAACATGCATTTAAAATACTTCAGAATGAGAATTGTTAGGTGCATGTATATCACTTACAGGTTATTGTGCCCCATAAGGTTACTGCACAAATAACATTTTTCTCAGATTTAACGTGTTGTATTATAATTATGGTGTAATATTAATCAGATTTGAAAAAGATTTCAAAATTCTGACTAACAATGCTAATCATCATGGCAATATGCCCAACCAAGTTAAAGCCAAGGAAATTATATCAGAAGAAATTATGATGGGGAAGAATTAAGTGTGATTAAAGGACATGTACGATACTCAAAAAGCAATTGCTATGGTGATGAAGCAATGCTATGGCAACATTAAAAAGAGAAATGTCAGTGTATCCATACTCATGATGGAAACCTTAACCCATTGTACAAGCTTTGACAATGGGTGATGAATCTTTTTTTCTTTCCTCACCCCAGGAGTGGAAAACAATGGATCTCCAAAGGTTGCAGAACTTCAAAACTCAACACATTCTACCACTGGCTAGCAACATGAGCCCCACCCTTTTCTATGTGCATTGTGACATCACATGCATGGGGAGCTTATAGCATGATGCTATAACACTGCAAATGTTGTTGCCACCATAACAACCAGTGGCACTGGACATTAAAACTTAATATTTGGAGGGTCACAGATCAAAAGAATCAAATCAAAGAGACTACTGTTTCCATCTCATCTCCTGAAAAAGGCACCTGTAACCTTTTCTAATATACTGAGTTGAAAGTCAGTTTCTCCTGCCCCACAGACGAGGTTAAAAGATACATCTTTTCATCCATTCCATATTCAGATCCCCAGATCAAAGCATCTTGGAAGAAAGGCAAGGAGAACTGGTTTGGTCCCATTTTCAATATTTAAGAAAGGTCATCTAACTACTTCTAGGGAACAAATATCACCTCTCCTTTCCCAAAAGATATTAAAAGGAACTTCACAACATTTTTTCTGACTCTGTGACCTTTTTCGGCCCCAACTGTGAGTGTAATAATAATATTGTCAGACATCTTGGGCCTTTCACAACTGTGTTTTACAAAGCAACATCTTTCTGAATTAAAAAAGCCTGAAACTTTTATTGCTTATGATCCTTTTCATGCCATAGTGCAAAAGAGATACTATACATTATGTATACAAATCACAGAGTCATACATGTGAGATATGTGAGATGTATAAAAGAATTAATGAATAAATCAATAAAATACAGAAAGAGACACAAAACGAAACAACAACATGGTTTTGCATTATTGTTTAAAATGAAAAATAGGAAGCAATTAAATATTTTACCCAGGGACTGTTCCTAAGTCGAAATTTGGCTTCAGGTCTTAAAGGCAACAAAGCAGAATTTGGCCAGTGCCAAAGATGCAAGATTGTACTGATCAACCAGCAAGAGTTGAATATATATATTTAAAACTCTATATGTCCTGCAAAATCCACTAAAAGGGAGCAATATATTAATATATCTATAGAAAAAGTGGTATAATAAAACATGGCTTAAGGATTTCACTGCATCTGATTCACATGCTACTTTTGGGTTCCAAATTTCTAAGTGACATGAATTTATCTATGCTATATTGTTAAAACTGAACTCAAAATATATAACCTCAATGTTGTTTTCTTCTATATATCTGTATACTCACATTAGACACATAAACTAACTGAGATACTCTGGGATATTTTGGGATACCCTGTATAATAGACTGTATGTGATTCCACAATTCTGGAAGAAGAAAGAAAAATGTTCTGAATGGATCAATCGGTATTGGTTAAGTGGAGGTAAGTCCCATCAGAACTGGCGAGAAAAAGGAATTCAAAAAGATGGGAATATCATTGATAAATCCAAGGAGCATCTGCAAAATAAATAAATAAATAAAAATCCATTACAGACAAGTATGACTGTTAACTGTATAACTGTAGAAATCTTAGATACATAAAACAGTGGTGATTTCATCCTCCACTGATTTTAATACATTTCTACAATAGAACAATAATTTAATAGACATTGCTCTGTACTCATCTCTTCATTTTGCAACTTTTGGCATTTTTTTCTGCTATGCAGAAATCTTATCTTGCCTCAGTTCCTTCTTCTCTCTCCTATTTGTTCCCTAAATCCAAGATCATCTTCCTTTTAGATGAATAAGGTATTTTAATGACAAAACAGAACAAAAACAGCACCAAGCTCTCATTTTATTTTCCACCATTTTCTGTCCTGTTGGTTGTGCAATGGCTTCTCTTCCCCTCCAAATCAAATCTGGGTTCAAAAATGAAAGAAGTCCTTAGAGCAAAAGCTGAGACAAGAATTAATCAAGTCTTCACTGCTGCACTATTTAATTATTTTTTAAAAAATCCCACCCTCCTATATTTTTTATTATATGTCTTCATTTGTACAGCTTGCATCTTAAAATATGATTGACATATATATGGCCCCATACCTTGGTCACATGGCATGTAATAATTAGCCTGTCCATATAAGAGGGACGCAGTAGCTCAGTGGCTAAGATATTGAGCTTGTCGATCAGAAAGGTTGGCAGTTCAGCGGTTCAAATCCCTAGCACCGCGTAATGGAGTGAGCTCCCTTTACTTGTCCCAGCTTCTGCCAACCTAGCAGCTCGAAAGCATGTAAAAATGCAAGTAGAAAAATAGGGACCCCTTTGGTGGGAAGGTAACAGTATTCCGTGCGCCTTCAGCATTTAGTCATGCCAGCCACATGAGCACGGAGATGTCTTTGGATAGCACTGGCTCTTAGGCTTTGTAACATAGATGAGCACCGCCCCCTAGAGCAAGAAACGACTAGCATGTATATGCAAGGGGAACCTTTACCTTATCTTATAAGAATGTCTGTGTCACATTTTTATCGTGTGACTAACCATTCATTATCATCATAATTTTAGCCATTGTCTATCCATTGCAGGATAACAGCCTCTTCCACAGGTTTCCAACCTATATGGGTCCTGAGCTTTCTTTTGCTGATTGGGCCCACAATGCTTGCTGATGTCATGAAACCATCTTGCATTAAGACTCTTTCATGGACACATTTTATCAAGTGGGACTAACCATTATATAGGTAGCTTATACTAGTGGGTGGTTCCAACATTCAGTTTCTCTCTCTTATAATCCCTACCACCAATCTAGAATAGGCCCATGCATTTAAAGTCCTGCTTTGTTACATAAACCGTTACTAAATTAACTAAGACAGGGTTTTCAAATTGCAGTGGCTGTAATCACCCAACATACTAACACATAACTAGGCCTTTATCAACTCAGGATAGATAGTAAGCCATGCATCCAATGAAGAAGACTGCAATTCATAAAAGCTTTTTTGCCACAATAAATTGTTTTTTGCAGAAAATGTCCAATATCATCTGATAGGCATTTTATAACTTCAACATTATAATATGTGGTATGATTAAAATAAGAGCTTTGACATTTATGGCTTTATTGCTTAAGACATATGTTGATCTACTGATTTTGAAAATATTCTCAGATGTTATTCATTATTTATAAATGCTTTTATGTTGTTTCAATTATTTCAACTCTTAGCAACTCACAAGCAATAAAATAGTATATTAATAATACTGTACTCAAATAATCAAAATCCAACATAATAATGTAAACCATAACAATTTGTCAGTCTGTAAAGCATAGCAAAGTTTAGCATCAGGATCTATGGCTACATCCTGGGTTCTTGTGACTATTAACACCTCGGGTGCTGAAGCCACATTTTCAGAAGCTCTCACCAGGAGCGGGAGCACAAATCTTCTATCTGTTGGGAGTGGATTTTCCATAAACTGAAGCTCCTCCAGAAAATGTCTGCAGGAAAACAACAATTCAGAAACCAAATCAGGTTTTTGGACCAGTCACACTGATCAAAATACCCAACCTAGGAGAGAACCAAGGCCTTTGGGATGATTGAGATTACATGGACACACTTTACAAATTGGCATCTCTGCAGTGATATCTATCATCTCCATCTCTCAAATGGCAATTAAAAATATTGCACTAAAACCTATGAAGAGAACTATACGAATAGTTTTCAATTTGAAGCAAGACTGAATTGTTCTATCAGTTTGAAGATAAAATGCCACATTTTGTGTCACTGCTTTGAACAAGGAAGAGAGCAAATCTCAGGACTGGTTTCATGGTCTTGATTCTCTCTGCCAATTAACTGAGTTAATTTTGTTGGGACTTGGCCATGGTTTACCAAGAAGCACTCTGCATCCAGTTTCCATTAGAAGGGTTGGAGTTCTACAAAACATGAGGGCAAGGAAACCTCTGGACCAAGGAAATCTTCCCTCATCTTGGCTTTTGTCTCTTCCCATTTTCAGTACAGGAAGCTTGGTGCCATCCTATCTCTGATGTTTTAAATTATGAATGCATAAATGTTTTTATTTATTTATTTTTATCATGTCATCGTCATCATCATCATCATCATCATCATCATCATTATTATTATTATTATTATTATTATTATTATCATTAAATTCAAGATGACAAACATACTAATCTACTTTCTTCCTCTTATTTTCCTCACCACAACTCTGTATGATGAGTTAGGCTGAAAGAGTGGTTGACCCAAAGTCACCCAGTTGGCTCTCATGTCTGATGCAAGATTAAAACTCCCAAGCTAGTTTCTAGTCTGGTGTCTTAATTACTAGACCAAACTGGATCTCAATTTTAAAAAGCATCCAATGGAAATCTTGGGAAGTGGGACAGTGATTGGATCCTGTTTTGTTATATTATTCAGCTGGCCAATGGTATATTCTTTGGTGTCCCATTTAAGGTACTTTCCATAGTGAAGTTAGAAGTAATAAGAACTATAGCCTGGCTCAAAACTGAAAGAAAATTATATTAATATAGTTGGGACCAAAGCATATCATGAAAACTCTAATGGAACATAAGAGATATTTGGAATATAGGGAAAGGATTTAAAAAGCCCAGGGGAGACTTCAATCCCAGTACAATATTCATTCCTGTTTTGGGTTCCAGCCAGCTGTTCTCTTTTATAGAATATACCATTCCATTTCTTCAAACATCATTTGATAGCCTCAATGGGGTACTTAAAATCCCTTTAATAACAAGAACAACAAAATTACACATTCAAATATGTCCAATGGCTTCCCCTGGGGCATCATCAGTCTTATTTTGTCCCCATAAAGTTCTACATCCAGAAAACACATTCACTACAACATTACAATTTACAACATTACAACATTACAAAGATACTTGAGTGTTAATTTAAGTCAGTTAAAGCCTTTCAAAAGAGCACCATCTGGTGGTTCATTGGTTAGAAACAAGCAAAAAGAAACCTAATAAGTTTTAAAAGATGACATTTTAATTAGTATTTTTTTTAAAAAAATAGTAATTTTAATGATTATTGAAAATATACTCTGCAGGATACACTGAGAAATTATGTGTATTAATTCAAACATCAGACAAATGTTGCTTGCTTCATAATCAATTTGAATTACAATGGTTATTTAGAAAAAGAATAGATATATTTAGGTTTCCTCTTATCAGGCATAACCCCTTGTGTCCAAATGATTTTGTTTTTGTTGCAGAAATAGAAAAAAGTGCTTTGTTATCACCTTCTTCCAGAAACATTTTAGAAATTCTCAGTCCAATCTACAGTCTCTCTACATTAATTTAATGAAAAGAAGGACGAGGAGTGACATGATACCAGTGTTCCAATATCAAACGAGTTGTCATAAAGAGTGGTCACAAAGTTGTCAGTTCTAATTCTCCAAAGCACAAGAAGCGATGGATGGAAACTAACAAAGGAGAGCAGCAACCTAGAACTATGGAGAAATTTCCTGACAGTTATAACAATTAATCAATGGAACAACTTGCCTCCAGAAGTTGTAAATGTTCCAACACTGGACATTTTAAAGAAGAGATTGCACAATCATTTGTCTGAAATGATATGGGACCTATGGCACGTGTGCCGCAAATGGCACACAGAGCCACTTCTGCTGGCAAGCGAGAAGTCTCCCGGAAGAGCCCCACTGCACATGCGCCACCCACCAGACAGCTGATTGTTGGGTATCTGGCACGCATGAAAGGGTGCAGGATTGTACACACTCATGTGCAGAGGTAAATGGTGCATGTGGGGGGTCACATGTACATGTGCAGAGGTGCATGGCATATGGGGGGTCATGAATGCATCACAGGGGCCGTGGGGGGCACATGCATTGCCTGATGGGTGCTGGCATGCGAGCATATGCACATGAGCGCATGAGCGCATGTGCAATTTTTGGCACAGGAGCCAGAAAAGGTTAGCTACCATTGATATAGGCCTTCCTGTCTGAGTAGAGGGTTGGACTAGAAGACCTCTGAGGTTCCTTCCAACTCTGATAATTCTGTCTGATAATTTTTCACCCCAACCGCTTTCTATGTCCAATCCCATTGTTTTCCAAGATCAAATTTTGCTAGATACAGGTACTTCTTGACTTACAACCATTAGTTTAGTGACCATTTGAAGTTACCAACAGCACTGAAAAAAGTGACATACTTTTTGTAAGTTTTCACACTTACAGCCTTTTCAACAACCCTATGGTCATGAGATCAAAATTCAAATACTTAGCAACTGGTTCATATTTATGACAGTTGCGGTGTCCCAGGGTTACGTGATCACCTTTTGCAATCTTCTGACAAGCACAGACAATGTGGAAAGTCAGACTCATTTAACAATTGGATTACTAATTTAACAACTGCAGTGATTCATTTAACAACTGTGTCAAGAAAGGTAAAAAAGGGCAAAACTCACTGAACAACTGTTTCATTTAGCATCAGAAATGTTGGGCTCAATTGTGGTTGTAAGTTGAGGACTACCTATATTATGCTGTTTCTGAAAAACAGTCCTCTACAAAATTTGTTGCAGGAGTTCCTGTTCAAATATTTTGAATTTTCTTAGAGATGTTGAATATATGGCTTAAAGGCCAGACCCAGCCTTTAAAGTATCATTGAATTTTAATCATGCTTAATACCTGCAAGATAATGAGAGTACTATTTTTTTTTTCAGATCAGGCTTTTGAACATGTACTGTTCTTTATTAATTTGCTTTTTTATGTTTTATTTGATTTTCATGCTTGCTAATTATATTGCTGCAATGATGATACAAGAGCTTAGATTGTTTTCTGGGGAAAGCAGTACCCTACAGCAAGACAGACAAATAAACTGATTAAATGAAACAATGATAACAAAACCAGTAAGAATTCTCAAGTACATAAAATCTACTTGTAACTGCAGAATGCTAAAGAAAAACATCTTTTTTTTTCTTTCTCTGCAGCACCTTTGCATGGAATTCTTTTCTTAAGAAAACAAGAGTAACAGAATTTCAAGAACTGACTGCAGTGTAGCACTGAGATAAACAGAAGGAGTGGGGAGAACGAGGCTGAGAAACTTCCCCATGAATGTCAGCATGCCACAGAATTTAGAATGTAAAATTGAAAGTTTGTTGAATATTGGAAGTACTCATCAAAGCTGAAGTGTAGCAAATAATAATTACAGTCTTTAACAATATGACTCACCAAGCTGAGTAATCCACTCCTGTAATATTGGAGGGAGGGGGAAGGAACAAAACTCAAAACAACTGTATAGCTTTTTGTGTGTGTAAAGATATAGTGATAGCAACGATTGATGCTGATGATCAAGGTAACTAAAGCACTCCTCAAACCTGTATAAATATTACAAACAAAAAGGAGAAATTATTTTCCTGAAATTTTCCTGGACTTGCTTTTGCTGCTGAATAGCAAATTCACTGCTATCACTTGCTCCCTGATTATTTTTCTGTCTCAATTCACATTTGCAGCAACATAATTTTATCAGTGCTATCAGTTCTTGTGACCAGTGACTTGAGAAAGAAAATGAAAGTCCACTTCAAAACTTTGTTTACTGCTTCTGGCATATGTACTATGTTTAACCAAACATAGTACATTTGGCAACTTGACTATTTCTTTTAATAATAAGTCCTTAAAATAAATGCATGCATAAGAAGCTAAGAGTAGGCTAATGTTTTGTCCTGTGCCACATTGTGGCTTGCCTGTTGTTGATTCAGCATGATTCAACACACCCCATTTAAGCAAACTTTGTTTCAGGACTGTATGAGAATCCAAATACAAATAAGTATTATGCTATATAAAATATATGCTAAATGTAGCTCTGGTTTCTATTCCCAGTGCTGTTGTCAGAATCTGGTCTTGTAGAAAAATTTAAATTAAAAAGTTCTTGGTTGGTATTGAGTCTGGATATTATGGCCTAGTACTGACCAGAGGTGGGATCTGACCGGTGTAACTACCAGTTCAGTGATTTTACATTTTGCGCGCGCGTGTATATCGTCATTTAGCTGCCTGTACAGCTGAGCAGCATTGCGCGTGGATGTGTAGCGGTTAAAAAAGCACTTTTTTCCTGCTTTTTCAACCACAGCTGTGTCGCACAAAGTAGCTGTGGTTGAGGAAATAAAGGTCAGATAAAAGCCCGGGCAGGCAGGGACCACACAGAACCGGTTCTAAGTATGCTCTCTATTTGCTGCTTTTCAGAGCAATGGATTTTAAAGAAGTGGACAGAACTGGTAGAATCCCACCCCGGTACTGACTCCCAAAAATTGTGTCCAATGGCACTTATAAATCACAGGTGGTCAGATACTTCTTTATACCGAAAAAGTTCCCTAAACAAACTTCCTTCCAGGAAGTGCTCACCTTATGAACATTTGCTTAATGACTGCTCAAACTTGCAGTGATGCCATATAGAGTATAGATAGATGCAGCTGGAGAGGTGGTCAACGGTATTAAGTATCTGGGGGTGCAGATAACTAGCAATCTGAATTGGTCTCTCCGCACATCATCCTCAGTGAAGCGTGCTTTGCGTTTCCTATGTCAGATGAATTCCTATTTGCGTTTCCCCAGTGTTTGCATTTCCTATGTCAAATGAAGAGAGCACATCCTTCTCCTTGTGTTCCGGCCACTTTTTACAGAGATACAATTAGGAGTGTTTTAACAAACTGCTGCACTGTTTGGTTTGGTGGCAGCAGTGCCTCAGATAGAAAGTCCATACAGAGAGTGGTAAGGACAGCTGAGATTATTCGCTTCCTGTTATTCAGGATACTGCTTATAAGCACTGTATGCTTAGAGCTCAAAGCATTGTTAAAGACTCCACACACCCACTTTACGGTCTGTTTCTGTTGCTCCCCTCTAGGAGATTTCAAAGTATTTCTAGCAGGACTACCAAATTCTGTAACAGCTTTGTTCCTATACCATCCATCTGGTAAACTTGCAAGATTCATTTTTCTCGCCATGTACATGGACATCCAAACTAGACTGTTGTTTCTGTGTGTTATATATGTGGGTATATGCATATTTTTTTAGTTAGTAAGTCATGTTTATATAGTGTATATTGTAGGTGGTGATTCTTTTGAGAGCCCTATGCAACGAAATTTCATTTTAATGTGTGCCAATAGGGTACATTCAAAATGACAATAAAGTTATTCTAAGTTAAAGTTAGTGGCTTATGACTGTTCATCGCAATTATTGCCATCACAAATTCTGTGATCAATATTTGGGTACCTGGAAACTAGCATATATTTATAATTGCAGTATCCTGGGATCATGTGATCACTTTTGCAACTTTCCCAGAGGCTTTTCAACCACAAAGTCAAGCGGGGGGAGGGAAACCTCTGTTCACTTAATTGTCTGATTTGCTCAACAACCAGTGATTTACTTAATGGCATGGGCAAAACAGTCCTAAAATTGGGTGTGATTCACATAAAGACCATATCACTTAGTGATGGAAGTTTGCCCCAATTGTGGTTGTAAATGGAGGACTACCAGTTGAAGACTATAGGTATAGGGCCAACAAACTGGTTAGAAATCTGCCTGATCATTTTGTTGTGCAAAAGCACCTTTTGAAGATATTCTTTGTTAAGAGATTTACTCACATTTTTCTTTTGGGTTGCTGCTGAGCTAATGAATACATTTCCTCAGGAATAGTGTTTGGCTAACTCTTTGGTGCTTAAGAAAATTTGTAATCATATATCTTTTAATTGTTAATTTTAGTATTAAGTTTAATTTCTTTTTTATTTTCTTTTTAGAACATTGGTTTTAATGGTTGCTTTTTATTGGTGAAATGACTTTCAGGTGAGACAAATATTTTTAGATTTTTAAATTTATTGACTTGAGTGCTCAATTGAAAAGAAGTATAAATGAAACCATTAATCCTGGGTGCAACAAAACTCTAGAAAGAGTGGGCAGTTAATATATTTCAATGCTGTAATTTCTTCCACAGGCAAATTTTCTATTTCACTGGCAGATAGGTATGTAACAGCTTCAATATTACCCAAAATTATTGAACTTCTTTGCCCTAAAGATCATTTACACACTTAAAATGGGAAATGTTTTGTACTGAACTGGTAAAGATGTGATATGCTTGGTTGTTTTGCATTCATAGTATAACACAGGCTACAAAATAATAAAATAGTTCAGATTTATTATATATTCTGATTAACACTGTGAAATTCAATTACATTATTTTCTGCATCAGGAATATCCATAGATGAATAAAAAGTCAAGACAGTGATCATATCCATGTAATTTGACCCTCTGTTCTGCATTGTTTGAATTAAGGTGTTGTTTTTAAATCTTTTGCACTCAAAATTTACCAGTTTATTACCATATATAGTTCTGGAATGACAAGAACAAGATAGTGTTCATATATATAATTATGTGCTAAGAATTTTTTATTTAATCAATCAATTTATATGGCTGCCAATCTTGCAAATATGATTCTGGATAGCTAACACATTAAAACAATAATAATATTAGCAAAAGGTAATTGTTTGATCATTGGTAATTATTGTCAATTAGATGTTTCTATACACATTGAGGATGCAGTGGCTCAGTGGCTAAGATGCTGAACTTGTCAATAAGAAAGGTCGGCAGTTCGACGGTTCAAATCCCTAACATCATGTAACTGACTGAGCTCCGGTTACTTGTCCCAGCTTCTGCCAACCTAACAATTTGAAAGCATGTAAAAATGCAAGTAGAAAAATAGGGACCACTCTGGTGGGAAGGTAACAGCATTCTGTGTACCTTTGGCATTTAGTCATGCTGGCCACATGACCACAGAGATGTTTTCGGACAGCGCTGGCTCTTTGGCTTGTAACGGAGATGAGCACCGCCTCCTAGAGCCAGAAACAACTAACATGTATATGCAAGGGGAACCTTTACCTTTACCTCATACACATGCAGAAGGCTATCATGAATGTCCAAAAAGAAGGCCAAGATATTTACTTATATTTATTATTTAAATACTATTTAAATATTAATTAGCATTTAATATTATATTAATACATATTATTTATCAAATACATATATTTTATATATTTATTAAATATTGTTGCTAAAATTGAATTCTATATTGTTTCTAAATATAACAAGTGTTTTTCAACTAGCTTCTTTATGGATACAATGATACAAGTTCCTGCCTCCTTTCATCAAAACTGGAAAAATGTGAGATTAAATATCTTGCATGGAAGCTTTTATTTCTCTAGTAAGAGAAATAGCATCACAATTTTGAGCATCACAATGGACCCAAAAATAAAGTTTTGATAATAATATAAAGCCACATTGGCCTATGAAAGTTTTCAAAATGCGCACCAGAAAATATCACTATTGCAACAATAATATTAAAACCCCGACATTACCAGTACAATTGCCACTTATGCTAATCTTCTGGCCTCCTAAATACAAAAATGAGTAATTGTTTTAAGAAATCAATAGGTAGAAGAGATGAGGAAAATGTTCAAAACTACTTTTTTAATTAAAATTTGTTAAGAAGACTTGTACATTAAGTCATCACTCCCTCTTGAGTTGCACCCGACGGTGCACGTTTAAGGCCCGGTCCCACTGGCCGACGGATGCAAAACATATGCATAAGGGACACAGCGGACAAGCAAAATTTCGGGGGTGGCTCCATCCGTTGTCATCCGCTCCAAAAAGTGGTGAAGAATGTTGCATAAACCCAGAATGGAAAAGAACGGAAAAAGAACAGACATGGGTAGTATGTAGGTGGGGATGTTAAACAGATGTTCATAGGAAGCCTAGCGGATGAAATCGGATGAGAACGCGGATGACACCTGTGAAGGGGTTCCGGGGGAGAATTTCCTAAGCAGACGCATAGCGGAAGGGGCGAGGATCGCATAGAGGATGAAGCGGATGCATCACAGACGCCTACAGGAAACAAAAGGGATGCTGCCGGATTGTAAATCAGATGCAAGCGTTCACTGCGCATGAGGGGAGTATGAATTGCGTCAGCTCTGTGTATATAAAAAGGATGCAGCACACACACAGTCAGCATACAGGGGAAAGATGTGGCTGCCACATACATCTTTGCAGGAACCCCATGCGTCTCGTCAGTCAGGCAAGAAGAGGAAGCCCGTGCCTACCTTGTTCAGCCCTTGCCGTAAGGTGAAGAAGGCCAGACACCAGAATCCCCACCCCCTGGCACTGACTCTGAAGCTGCTGCTGCTGTGGTGGACCAGCCCAAGGCCCTCAAAGCCCTGCTTGCTGAAGGCCCTGCTGCTGAAGCCCCTGCCAGAGGGAGAGAGAGGCAAGGGATGGAGAAGGGAGAGAGGAAACAGTTGAGACTCCGTTACCGAGGAGATGAGGATGAGGTGCTGGAATGGCGAGGAGAAGAGGCACCAGTACCTCTGGAGAAAGGGCCACAGACTGCTTCACCGGACACCAAGAAGAGGCAGGGAGCTTGGAGAGACAAGGCAGAGAGCCGGGGGTTCACTGCAGAAGTACATCCCTAGGATGGTTGCGACAGCACCCATGCACACCAGGCTTTTATCAAGTCTACACCATCAAGAATATCCGGGCAGGCCGCTGTCTAAGCTCATCGTGACTAGGAGACGATAGTCATGGCAGTGCAAGTTTACGCTGGAGGGTGAGTCGACCACCACCAAAGCGGCAGCCTCTCTGAAGACTGCCTCTCCTCTCAAGACAGGCCCAACAGGACAGCGCAGCTCCTCTTCTCAGCCAGGAGCCAGGCTACCCGTGTCCAGGCAAGGTGTCTTCAAGATCGGGCCCCGCCGCAGCAGAGACCGACCCCCCTCAACACGCTGCACTCCCGCCATCCGGCGGCACTTGTGGGAGCATCCACCGCGTGAGAGGATGACAACCCTGCTGTCACTAAATGGAGAAGAAGCGCAGCCACCCAAGAGTCCAACCCAACCCCGCTGGCCTGCCAGAAGATGCACGGCCAGAGAGCGCAGACTGGAGGGAGCCAGGCGACACAGTGGTTCCTTTTGGAGATCAGAACTTCTCTCTCAGCCTGGATGCACTTTGGACAGGAGCGATCCACTCGGGGCGCAGGAACACCTTCATCGCATACTACTGTGACGCCAGACCCTGGAAGGACCTGGCCCGAGGCCCAGCACCAGTATGATGAACGCAAAAAAGAAGATCACTAGTACTTCCATCAAGCCTCACTAGGCCTAGCTGAAGCTGCTCCTTACCCCAGTTCCACGGTGTCTGCTCCTCCACCCCAGCGCGATTGTCACAGCCCTTCCACTCACGGCTTTCAACAGACCTCACCTACCCAAGGCTTACGTACTACACTGAAGGTACTTTCATCCAACACCAGCACAGCAGAACTTTCCCACGTCCAGGAGGTTGATCAGGATGCCACCAGACTGCCACTCCATTCTCACACCGCTTAGGCAGACCAGACCAGCCCCACATTTACCACTCCTCCAACCCTTGGCCTCCACAGCAAAGTCCCGGGCAATCTGGACCAATCTGTCACAGTACTTCGGGCCTGACCAGTCGACAATGATTCCTTGACTGAAGGGCTCTAAACCTCACGCGGACCTGCGAGTCAGCTCGTCGGATAAGCTTCCTGATCACACCACCGACCTTGTCCTGTACCCTCGGGGAGTCAAAGCACCCCAATGGTGGCCGTCCAGACCAAGCACTCAAGCCACAGTCCACCTCCCACAGTCCGTGCTCGTCGCTTAATAGCTGATACCAGATGGACATTGAACAATCAGAGTGACGCTGAGCGACATAGTGTCAAGAGACTGAGTTGTTTACTTTGTTAAGTTTAATCTTTGCTTAGACACTTTACTTGGTTCAATTTTGCTTACTTTAATACAGTCATAAACTTTAACTAGAAAGGTTATCTTTGTTTAAGACACTTAATACAGTTTACTTGGTTCATTTTGCTATTTAATAAACCACTAAAGTTTACCTAAGAAAGTTAATAAAGGTTTTTTTTGCTTAAAACACCTAGTTACTTGGTTCATTTTTTTTTACTAATAAGAAGTGTTGCTGAAAACTTTGAAAAAATGGTTAAGCCTTTGCATGCTTGTGGGGAAAGATAAGGATAGTTGTGGCATAGATAAACCTCCGAGTGCAACCATAGTGCAACCCATAGTAGATGATGTCCATGCTATGCCATCCCAGCTAGCAGATCCAGATGATTTCCTCCCCTTTTTGTAGAAAATATCGTTGTCCCCTATGGGCCTTCTTACATACTCTGACAGCCAATAAGAACACCCTAAATATACGAATATATCCAGCACATATACAAAACGTTTTATTTTTTTGAATACTTCATATACAAGAATGCATACGCTTACATCCTTTCAATTTCCGTGCTACTAACGCTGTGTAGACGTTCCGTGTACCTTTTGTTTCCTCCCTCTTCCCGTTTTCAGCTGCACCGGGATGTGAGTTGTGAGGATGCCCAGAGGTTGCAGAGGAGGATACAGCGGACGTTTAACAGATGATAACGGACATAGAACGTTTGTTGCCCGTATATAGTCGCGGATGTATATCGTACGCGGTGGAAAGTTTCCGTTCACAAACTTTTGTGCAGCTCAAAATTTATTGCGGCGGATGAAAATTGGCAGTGGAATGGATTGCCTCGACGGTATACAGCGTATTGAACACGTAGCAGTGAGTACAACAACGGATGCATCGCGTTTTCCAATGGATGGCAAGCTTTTTTTAACGTTTTACAATTCTCTTTCCAATCCGTTAAGTGCAAGTGGGACCGGGCCAATGTTTATGTATTTATTCGCCAAGCTCCGAAGTAATTTAGGAATAAAATAGGGGGAATAATATAGACACATTTATAAATAAGATCTGAAAAGCTTGGTATCAACAATATCAACTTTCCTGCGTTACCCGAACTTTTACTCATCCCCACGAGATGTTTCCTGAACTGCTCCCCCCCCGAAGGGAAGGAGAGGCAACAGTCGCAGGCACTCCCGACTCAGCCCACTTCATTTGCTTCCTAAAAGAAGGGGGAGGCAGGAATCCATCAGGGAAGCGTGAGCGTCATTAAACGTCCTTCTGTCAAGCTTAAACGACTGAAACCTTTTTTTTGGTCCACGTCGGGACCCCTCGGGGGTCACCCGTGCTCTTGAAATGACACCCGGGACCCCGTCCGGTTGGAAAGACGGTCAGGTGGTCCTCCCTCAACGAAGGGAATGGAAAGCTCCGCGAGCGCGCGCCAGCCCTTCCACCTCTCCCTTCCTTCCAAGCGCTCCACCTTTCCGCCTTCCTTTTCATTTGCGTATGTGTCTCCACCCAAGGGCTCCGGCGTCCCGCCCCTCCGCGGAGGAATAGCCAATCACGGAGTGGCGCTGCAGAGGGGGAAGGCGTGGCCGTTGCCCTCTATCGGAAAGCGAGGCTACAACCTCCTTCCCTGCTCTCTTCCCCCCGCCCGTCCCCTTCCCTCCCCTCCCCCATCTTTCTCTCGCTCTCTCTCTTGCCTTCGCTACCGGCATATTCCGCCGCCCTGAGAAAGGCCTAAAAGGCAACGGGAGCGGCTGGAACAGGCAGGGAAGCCGTTGGCGGCTTCTTAGTTTGTCATCAAGACAGGCCGGAGCCGAAGGCGGCTCGGGGTAAGGGTTAGCCAGCCCGCCGCGGTGCTGAGAGAAGCCGGTGGGGGACGGACGAAGAAACGACAGTAGAACCGGGAAAGAAGGGCCCGGCCGGGTCCGGGGAGGGAGAAAAGAGGACGAAGCGAGGCCGCGCTCCCTGTCTCCCGCCATGGCCGACAACGAGAAGCTGGACAACCAACGGCTGAAGAACTTTAAGAACAAAGGCCGCGACCTGGAGGTAGGCACCCCTTTCTGAGGAGGCGGCGGCGGCGGCTCCGGAGCCGAGGCGCCACTCGCGCCGAAGAGGGTTCCGGCGGGTTTTGGAGGTCGGAGATCAGTTGCCCGTGGCGTCTCTGCTAATCCCCGCACGTTCGCGGCTGGGGGGCCGGCCGGTGGCCCGATAGGCCTGCTCGAAGTGCCTCGAGGCGAGGCCGCAGCCTCCGCCGGGAAGGGAGGAGGAGGGGTGGGGTTCGCTGTGCTTTCCTCGCGAGGGACGCGTCGACATTCAACACCCTGGGCTGGGAAGGGCCGCGGCCTAGTCTGCCGCTCTTCGGCGCGGCGGCATGGAAGGTTCCTTTTTTCTTGCTCAGAGAGACCAGGAAGGGGAGGTTGTCCTTGCCTTTTCTGCTTGGGATAGGCGTTGAAGGCCTTGTTAGACGCTCAGGATAGGAAGGCGTGGAAAGAAGGAGCCCGAATGCCCGAAGCTGATGGAGGAGCCCCTTCCTCCATCCACCCCCGCCCTCAGCAGCCTGGCTTGGAAATGGCCTGTCAGATGACTTGTTTTTCTCCTCTTCCCAACCTTCCCTCCCCCCGTGATCTCCACCTTGCCGTGGAGAACCAGATTTGGAGCCACACAGTTGCACAAATGTCCTTCTGCCTACTACATTGTTGAAAAAAATTCTTTTAAGAAAATACTTTGTACTATACTTTTCCCTGTTCATGTAAAGTGGTTTGTTTGTTTGTTTTTAAATTTAAAATTGGTTTACTTTTGGTTGCATTTACAGTAACACTTTTACATGTCAAGTGTTCTTGCTGTGAAATTTGAATATTGGATCTTGTTCTGTGAAGCCATGAACTTTTTTTACAAGCATTCTCTGTCCCAGCCTAGCTTCAACCTGGAAACATGAAATGACACTAGCTGGTCATTTTGCATGTAAAGATACTTTGACAAACAAACTAATAAATAAATTGCCGAGTTTTCCAGGATTGCTCAAAAACTGCCCTTGGATATGGTTGGTCAGTAATGGAAAGCACTATACCTTAAGCGGCTTGGTTAGTTCTCATTTGAGTAAAATTCTTTTAAATTATATGAATATCACCTCAGTTTGTAGTTTCTCAGATTTTTATCTCAAATTTTGAATTATCTTACTAATTACAAAGGTGAGAATTTATAAAAGATAAATTGTCTCCTAGTGACTTTGGATACATGTCTATATGGTTAGCAGCAACATGAAATTGGTATTATGCAATATTTTTTCAACTTCTGTGCCTAGGCAATAGTCCTGGGGTTTCCTACTGATGTCTTATAGAAGTACTGAGCACATGCTTATCTTTTTGAGATTGGCCAGAATTATTTAGGCTCATTTATTTTCCTCACAAGATGATCTAAAATACATTCCTTTAACAAAGTTGATGCCAGTATTGAATAATAAGAATTATATGAGCAACAATCTGCTATAGCATGGTCATAAAACTTTATCCTTCAGTCTAGGATTTCATGAATTTCTGCTGCCATATCTACCTCCTTTCGAGCATAGTATTTATCATGCATCTGAATAGCATATTATTTAGATTAAAATATAGATGGCTGGCAGGTAAATAATCTTTTGAAAATATGGTCAAGTGAAAATTATAATTTCATGAAGTTAATTTGGTTCCACCAGTAGTGCCATATTAATTCCCTTGGCTTCTGGGCTCCTTCACAGATGGGATATGTAATGCTAGGAAATAATGTGAATTCTGGTATTTTTTGTGCATAGTTAATAGCATTTTATGTGAGTTTTAAATTGTTTCACAAATGAGATTTGCTGAACATCTGCAAAGTATATTTTGGAAGGTTTTATTCTAAAATTAGAAAATGTTGGAATTAATGTGTGTCACCCATAATGTTTCAGGTTTTGTTATCTACGTAATGGGAAAAAACATTTTAAGTTTACTAGATGAAAAGGAATCTGTAATAAAAGCAAGTTAGCAAATGGGAACTGAATGCATCTGAGTACTTTGTAACTATGAGGGAGTGGCAGGAGCTCTGAGGTATAGCTCTGAGATTTTTTTCTGTTGTTGAGATGGAACTTTTTAATGTCTTATATGTTTGTACAGTTCCTAATTAAATGTAACCTTTGTGTAGAATTGTACTTCAATGGTAACCAAATGCTTGAAAATCACAAACTAACATAAATTGTCCATTGCAGATGTCAGCCCAAAGCTTGGGACTAGTTTAACTTGTATATTGTTTATTCTAAATTTTATGAGACAGCTGTGTTCATTCCTAAAGATTGGGGTGAGTAAATTAAGTTGGAAACAACAGAAGGAAGAAAATTAGGAGCACTATAATATTTGATAATAAAAATGTGCTTTTGCTATTTGCTGCCAGACTATTTTTCCATGCAGGAGGTTAATGAAAGGTGAGTATTTAAGGGCACTTGGGAATTCTGCTTTCCTGCTTCTGTTGAAAACAATCTTCTTGATTCCAGTATTTCAAATAGAATCTTTAGTATGAAAGAGGTATCATTCATAAGTCATCTTTAAGTTTTGTGGTATTATCTGACTTTTGAGGTAATAGATGTATTATATATGATAGTACAGTAGACATACTAATAAACAGCAGGTATTACTTTCAGTTATTTCTAATTTGATTATTTTCAAATTATTTTTATGACTATGGTTAAGGATAGGAATTATAATCCAACACATCTGGAGAATATTAGGTTTAGGCTGTTTTAAACTAATTAGCTGTAGGTGTGTGCTTGGTTATATTCCTTTAAATGGTGGTCACATCTATTGGAATTCTAGTGAAGATCAGTATTTCATAAGTATATACTCCTGTTTCAAACACAGCTGTGAAAGAAACAGTTTTATGACAAATTGCAAGATGTGTTAAAAGCAATTTAAGCAAGAAAAAGACTTAATATTGCTGAAGGGTGATTGGCATACAAAAGTTGAAGAAATGGGAACATGAGGTAGTAGGATGATTTGAATTTAGTAAATACACTAAAACAGGAAACTAATACTATTGTCCAAGTATGTATTTTTGTTTTTTGCCAAAACGTAATTTCATACCATGCACAGGTTGTCCAGCAGCTGAGCCTGGCAATTACATTTGTGATGGTATAAAAGTGGATCAGTATATGACGTACCAAATTTTATGATATTTTTCAGAGACATTTTCAAAACTGGAGAAGCTAAACTACTTTAGCATTTTAACTGGAAAATAAACAGCTTTCAGAAAAGCTATTATGATTGCTAAAGAAAGATGGAGGATGGGCCTTCAGCAACAAGAAATATCTGTGACAACTGAATGCTACCTTCTGCAGTATCAAAAAAATAAAAAAATATATCTCTGTCAACAATATCAACAGGGGTGGATATGGTAAAACTGAAGTAAACTGTTTTAAAAGAAAAAGTGAGGTAAAAGTGTGTCTAACCTAGTACTAAACAGTAATGGTGGAATAGATATGATAGAGGCAACTGAGATCAGAGGAAGAATTATAGTAATAAGTTGATTTAACAAGCCATTCAAAAGAAAGGAGTGTTAAGTACAAATCTCCATTAAAACCCAAACCTACTGATCATTTAACACATATCACACACACATACTGTTTCTTTTATGCTTCCAAGCCATTTTTCACTTTGCTCTTACATTCCCAGTACTGCAGTCAAACCTCCTGCTAGTCCCTCCCAGTCTTTCCAAATAATTCCTTCCAGTGATTTCTGAATTGCCTTTTCTCTGGGCAATATTTCCAGTGGTTCCCATGCTTTTGCCAAAGTTCTCACTATCCACTCTCCCAACTTTCTACTTGTGTTCCAGAAATGTAAAATCAAAATCTCAACAAAATTCACCTTTGTTTCAGAAAGGTGTTTGGACTCAACTTTTGACTGTTGCATCCCATCTTTTTTAAATAGATGTGTTTGTACAAATGTTTGTAGAAAGAAAAATAAGTTCAGGGATTTACCCAGTGCCCTGTGAGGTATGAATGGCAATTTGTTATCTGTCAAATGAATATCAGATACAGATAAAATAGTCATTGAGCTGTTGAAATTAATGTAGAAGAGACATTTAAAATGATATCAGGCTCTTTATTTAAAAAAAAATAGCAAAACAGCAGGTATTCATTCTTAAGGCAAGAAATGGAAGGGAGTATATGCATTGTGAAATAAAAAAAAATCACTATAGTTTTTTCTAGTTTAAATATTTTACAGGGAATAATGCTCTCTTTGGGGAAATGAAAAAGAAGCATATAAAGTGGAGAGAGCAAGAGAATTTTAAGGAAAGGTTATCTAATTTACTGTAAACAATGCTTTTGAATTTATACTTCTTTCCAGAATTTAAAATATATTAAGATGATTAAATGATTTATTCTCTGAAGATCCTTTATACTAGTTCTAGAATAAGAACTGCATTTGGAGAAAAAATGGCTTGGAATAGAAAAGGGAGTAATTTAACGATACATGTTGATTCCATACTTGCTACATAATAATTACTGAAATTAAAAGTCTAAAAGAGATAATAGCTAGAATCAGAACTGAAGGTTGAAAAGCCAATGGATTGAAATATGCAGTTGATACCATTCTGTTAATTGAAACAAAAGTCTATTGAAAGTAATTCATTATGAAACATAGATGGTGAAAAATCATGGTTAATAATAATCATTAAAAAGTCAAAACTAAAGCTACATCTAGCCTGCTTAGAGAACTCACAGTGAATGCAAACTAATGAAAGTGATAATTTTGACTTCATAGAACTCAAAAATGGTGAAAAGTAGATCTGCTTAAAGCATTTTTCCAATCCAGATAGTTTTGAAATAAATACGTCAGTAGCCAGATTTCTTCAACATCAATTATTGCAGAAAATTCTGATGAGTCAGTGGTTTTATTAAAATTTATAAAATGTGCTTAAAAGTTTGTCCCGTGGAAAGTTAATACTGTATGCAGGTAATGTGTGTCCTGTTGTACAAACCAAAGTCTAAAGGCCCGGTCCCACTGCACTTACGGATGCAAAGAGGATGTAAAACATTAAAAAAAGCTTGCCATC
>BHFT01006077.1:0-20594 GCA_004320025.1 Laticauda laticaudata
TTTTTTATAGAATCTCCAGATTTTTTTTCATGGGTCTCCAGATTTTCCTTTATCAGGGGTTGGCAGGTCTGTCACTCCAACTTGCAGAAAACAGCATGTAAATTAAAATAGTTCCAAAATTGAAAGCAAGCCTTCCTGAATGCTGGACAGGGCTACAATTTTAACAAAAAATATGATGAAATGGTAGTTTCTAGCAAAAAGTTAGGTTGCGAGTATTGTGCAAAACATGACTTCATAAAAGAGAAAAATGTTCATCTATCAAAAGAAATGAAAACATTTTGAGATTGAGGCATTAGGGAAAAACAGTTGTGAAAAAGCCCTGCACTTTCAGTTTTAAGCTGCATTTACATATTTAATCTACACAGAAACCGCACAAAATACTTTGATGAAAATTTATGTAGTTGGATTGAGATGCATAATTTTTATTAATCAAAATCTGTTTAAGGTTTTTTGAGTGAGTTTATGTGCTAAACTAAGACACAAACTTGTACTTTCAAGAATGTTAGGATCGAAAGTAATCAATCAGCAGAGAGCTTTCGCTGACCAATGCAGAGGCTAAATCTATGGAGCCAATCAATGTGGTCATTCTCTGACTATAATAAGGTTTATGAAAAAGCATCCAGAAATTTAATTTAGCTCTGGCTCTGGGGGGAGGGGGCGCTTGGCCACTGGTTACTTCCTGGGGAGGTGGGGAGGCACATTTTATAGCTGGTGGTTTGCAGTCCCGATTGCACACCCGAGCAGCCTGTTTGTCCCAGGCACATAAAGGCGGGGGCTTTGATGGTGGGTGATTTCTGTCCAGTTTTCAAGGGCATGTTGATACGTTTATTAAATAAAATTTTGTTATTTCAAATAAAAAAAAATATTGTAAAATCAGTGGCATATCCAAAAAATGTCGTAAACTGTAGAGAGCGTGCAGGAATTTTTGAAACAGTTTGTACAACATGCTTCTCTAAGGAAAAAGTGAGAGACCATCAAAAGCTCTTAACATTGGTAAAGAGAATTTAAAACAATGTGAGCAGGATTCTATGATAAAACCAAATGTTTACAAGAGGTTCAAGATGCATTCTCTCCACTCCATGCTGGAGAGCATCAGGCAGGGCGACTTCTTGACATCAACAGACCAGACCTAAAGGCCCTCTCACTGGCCAACGGATGCAAAATGTTGGGACACAGTGGACAAGCAAAATGTTCCATCCGTTGTTATCCGCTCTCAAAAGTGCCCTGAATTTGCATAACCAGAGTGGACAACACGGAAAGGAACGGACGGGGGGAGGACATAGAGGGGATGTAAATGGATGCTCCACGGAAGCCTAGCAGATGGAAGCGGATGGGATGCTGGACAGATAAGAGAGGATGAAAAACGGACGCAGTGAGTACAGAACGGATGCATCACGTTAATCAACGGATGGCAAGTGTTTCTCTCCATTTTACATCTTCTTTCCATCTGTTGGTGCAGTGTGACATGGGCTTAACAGAGGCATATATATCCCTTCCAGCTCAATGATTCCTGCGGTTCTGCTATGCAGACCAACACTATCAATACAATACCCTAAAAATTGACCTGTCCTCAACACCCAAGATGTTCACCAAACTCCTTGCGACACTGTCGGTCCACCTTAGGGCTATTCCTATTCACGTCCAGTATTACCTGGATAACATATCTTGATCCAGTCCTCTCACCTTCAGGTGACAGAGGATCACAAGTCACAATCCGGGTCCCTCCAGGATCACGGATTCTCAATCAATCTCAAAAAGGGCCACTTCGTTCCCACTGACTTCACTGGGAGCACTTATAGATGTCTCCCTATCTCAGGAACCCCAGGACAGCATCAGAGCCTTGGCAGCCCGGATGCAGGCAGACTGAGCAGTGCCCAACCATCCTCTTGCAACTCAACTCCTGTGTAAGATGGTGTCCTGCATCTCCCACAGTCCCCTGGGCACACCAGATCCTTATAGTGGTTCCTCCTCCTAACTTATCAATGATGTAGCAGGAGCAACTCAATTACCAAACTCTGGGTTCCCCCCATCACATATGCCAGAGACCTGACCTTGTAGCTCCAGCCCGCCAGCCCTCCAACTCCCAGCTACTCCCCTTGCATGAACAAGTGAGAGCTGTATTGAAGGCCGTGAATTCCAAGAAAACTGCAGGCCCAGATGGGGTGCTGGGCATAGTGGTTAAAACCTGTGTTGACCAACTACCAGGTGCTAAAAAGGATTTTTAACATTTCCCTGCAAACGGTCGGTATTCCATGTCTGAAAGCAGCCACTATCATTCCAGTCCCAAAGAAAACAGCAACAAACAGCCTGAATGGCTTATAGACCCCATTGCACTAACATCTGTAGTGATGTGCTTCAACACACTGGTTCTTCAACACCCTAGGTCGTGCCTTCCATCAAACTTCAACTAATATCAGTTAGTTCACCTAGAGGAAATAGGCGATGCCATTGCTACTGCCCTACATTCTGTAGCAAGTCAGAAACCTGGGAATGTCAGAATGCTTTTCATAGATTGCAACTCAGCTTTTAACACTATCTTGCCGGACACAGCGGACGGACGTATAATAGATGTTCCCCGTATGCGTAGCGGATGTATAACAGACACGTTGGATACTTCATCCACTCAAAAGGTTTTGTGCAGCTCAAAACTTTTTGAGCGGATGAAATCACAGTAGACGGATGCTGGACGGATAGAGCATGAATCATGGACGCAGTGAGTACACAACGGATACATCATGTTTTCCAACAGGTGGCAAGTGTTTCTCTCCATTTTACATCCTCTTTGCATCCGTTGGTGCAGTGTGACACGGGCTTAAAATTGAGAAGTCCAAGAACATTCAACTCAAGCACGGGGGACGACCAGCAAATATCAGGGAGGGAGACTGGCAAACTCTCCAAAGGAGGAAGAAATACGTGGAAGAAATAGTCAAACTTGATAGATCAGGGCCCCAAGGGGCGAGCCAGAGACCCCTGTGGTGTGCAGGCTGTAAAGGAAACTATCCTGGGAAGTTTGCAAATTCAGGGATGCAATCTGCCATCCATGCGAGAGAAGGGGGTTATATCGCTGAAGCATGCAGAGCAAATCCGCTAGCATACTCCAGCCAGAGAGACAAGCAGGTTTCCCTAATCATCCACGTGGTCCACAACAAAGGGGATTCCAGAGATCGTCAAATTCAAACTGCAGGCAGGCAGAGAAACAGAGAAATGGAGGACAGAGACTATGAGAGCACACAATAGTGGGGGGCATTCTGATCCCCATAAATTAAAGAAATTCAATATCACAGTGACAATAGGAGAAAAATTTCATGATATGGAAATTGACTCCAGATCCTACGAATCTATGGGGTCCTGGACAACTAGAAAAGAAGCAATCCCTGGTATAACTTAACAACTAAAACCACAACTTTAATACTAAAAGATTTCTAGGGGGACAGAATTCCTGTTACGAAGAGGAATTTTCCCAGTAAAATTCAAAAATGTCAACAGTGAATTGCCTTAACTATCGTGGACAAAGAAGTACCCAAGCCTTCTCACAGAATAGTGGTTTAAAGCCATAGGAGTGGAGGTGACCATCCACACCACTCAAGCAATAAGAGGACCTACAGATTGAATTCAAGGATGTTTTCATTGAAAGCTTAGGCAAGTATATGGGGACCCATATTTCTTTCAACCTTAATCCAAAAGTTCCCCGTCAGAATAAAACCAAGTCCCCTTTTGCCCCGAGACCCAAGATGGATGAACAAATAGCCCAGGGAGTCCTAGAGCCAGTTGATTACGCTAAGTTGGAGACACCTATAGTCACACCCCAGTTAAGCCAGATGGGTCCGTTCTAATCTGAGCTAATTATAAAATTTCCATAAATACCGCCTTGCAACAGAGCGCATATCCAGCACCAGTTGTACATCTGTTCCATTCAATAGGAAAAGGGAATTTTTTTGCCAAATTAGACTTGGCTCAAGCCTATCAGTAGTTACCTGTGGATGAAGAAACAGCAAAAGCTCAGACCATTGTAACCCACAGAGGTGAAGCTTTCAAATGCAAAACTGCAATTTGGGTTCAGCGTAGCCCCAGGACTATTTCAAAGTTTAATGGAACACCTACTTCAGGACATTGCGGGAGTGGTACCTTATTTTGATGATGTCCTCATGGCAAGCAGAGAACAACTTAAACAAAGACTAAGACTAGTCCTGAGCAGATTTTAAGAAGCTGACCTTAAAATCAAAAAGAGAAATGTCACGTAGCAGTACCAAGTGTTGAATTTCTGGGACATCTAATTGATGAGACAGGTATACAGCCCAGATAGTAAAATAAAAGCAATGAAGGAAGGTCCCACTCCAACAAACAGAATTACACAAGCTTTCTTGGCACTTTTAAACTTTTACAGTATTTTTCTATCACAGAAAGCGACAGTTGCGGAAAATCATTTCACAGACTTCGTGATAAAAATGCAGAATGGACTTGGGGGCACAGAGAAGCAATTGCATTTGAACCATATAAGGATTCCTACCTTCTAACAGCGTTCTAGTACAAAATAATGAAACATTACCACTTTCACTAACTTGTGATGCATCCTCTCCCCCCTCCCCTTTGGGGATAGGGACTGTTCTCAGCCGTAAATTCCCGAATAGCAGAGAAGCACCCATTACTTTCTACTCAAAAACTTTATCCAAAGCTGAACGGAATTGCAACTAGCTTGATAAGGAAGCACTGAATGTAAGTAGCAGGCATTACGCGTTTTCACAAATACCGTTATGGGAGACAACTTGAACTAGTCACAGACCACAAACAACTCCTAGGCATCATAACAGGAAACAGAACAACAGCAAACATATTGTGCCCTAAAATAACAAGATGGACTGTTTTCTTATCTGCATATTAACTATGGCTTTATACATCGACCGGGCAAGACCACAACTCATGCAGATGCACTCAGCCATTGCCTCCTTCCAGAACCTATCAAAGACCCATACCAAAGACTGCAGCCACACCCACACTCACTGAAGACATCACCACTAGCCCTATACTGGCCAAACACTCAGCCAAAGACAAAAGTCTGGTGTGTATTTTAAACTGGGTGTTGAGGGGATGGCTAGAAGCAACGCCAAAGAGGTCAGTGAGAAAATTTTGGTGGGCTACAGAGAAATGTGCCCTAAAGCACTCCCCAAAGCTCAACCACCCGCTGGCTCCCACCCTTCGGCCAAGCGCAAACCAGCAAAAGGCAGTCCACAGGCAGGACAAGGTAACAGTGCTGTTGTAGCAAGAGGGAGAGCTGGCAGCACAGGCGGGCTGAAGGGATGGCACAGCAACTGACCTCCACGTGGTCCATCCTGGAAACGCTCGACGTCCGACGTCCGACGGCTAACGAGTGTTGCATACCTTTCGGTCTCCTGACCTGATCTGATCTTCTTGAGACACCCGAGTCTCTGTACACGCTACTACTAGCCTGTTCATCGAGGAACCTCTTGTGAACTCCTTTGTAAATATTGTATATATTGCTCCAATTTGTGTATATTATGCATGACCTCACATGACAATGCCTACTCCTGGGGTCTTGCAACTTAACGTAGAGGGCCTCACTCCTGCTAAGAGAGATGTCATACATCATCTTGCCTCGCAGCATGAAGCACTCGTGATCCTCCTCCAAGAGACACATCTCTTAGACTCAGATAAGTCCTGTGCCAGCATTCCAGGCTTCCTTCTACTTGCCTTTACAGGCAGCCGGCATCATGGTATTGCGACATACGTGAAATCCTGTGTGAAAGACTGCAGCGTCATTGCACCTGCGCTGTGAACGCTGCCGTCCAATGGCACCACATTAAGGTGCAAGGCCTTCACATCATCAATGTGTATAAACCTCCTCCTACACAGTTTGTCCCCAATGACCTCCCCCATGCACCGTCTCCGGTTCTGTATGCCGGCGACTTCAACTGCCAGCACACTGACTGGGGATATAATTACTGCACCTCGAATGGTGAAGAGCTATGCAACTGGGCTTCAGAACTTGACCTTAACCTGCTATTTGACAGACGTCAACCTGCCACTTTCTACTCAGCCGATGGGACTCCTCAACCAACCCAGATCTTGCATGGTGGCAAAGTGATTCCTCCGAGGCCCCTGAAAGACTAGTGCTGGACAGCTTTCCTCACAGCCACCATAGACCTATCATTATCAGAGGCACACCCCTAGTGACTCCAACCGACACGCCCAGCAAAAAGATGGAACTTCCGCAAGGCAAACTGGAACATCTATAAGGAAGAGACAGACAACCTAGCAGCCAATCTTCCTTGCCCATGGACCACGGACATCAACAGGCATATAGTGCCTTCCTCCAGGCAGTCAGTGCTTCATCAAAAGCAACCATCCACGAGGCTGTCGGAAAGAGTACATCCCTGGATGGGACGAGGAGTGTGAACGGCTCCACAAGACTCTCCAAAACTCACCAAATGCTGAACATGCCGCAGAGGTGGCAGCCCAGCTGAAGTCCCACCTTGACGTTACGCGGAAGGCACGCTGGCGGGAAGCCTGTGAGAGCATCGACTTCACGCACTCAAGCCGAAAGCTTGGCAACTAATCAACAGACTCACTGGGAGGACAACCAAGAAAAAGGCCTGCCCCGTCACGCCAGATGCAATAGCACGTACTCTCATCAACAACGGAAGATATCCTTTCCCTGACAAGGACTTCTCCCGCGATGTTAACAACAAACTGAAAGAAATGAGAAACAGTCCATCTGCTGATCGTGTTCTCACACGCAGCCTTCACCATCTCTGAAATGAAACAAGGACTAGGCACTCTCAAGCATGGGGAAAGCCCCTGGCCCTGACAACATCCACCCAGAACAACTGTTACACATTGGGCCCTCGCCTTAATGACTGGCTCAGACACTTCATGTCACGATGCCTCTTGATGCCAAAGTCCCCCTGCTGTGGAAGAAGGCCACTGTTGTAGCCATTCTAAAGCCGAACAAACCTAGAAATGACCCTAAGAGCTACCGCCCCATCTCACTTCTGTCGGTGCCCCTGAAACTGTTCGGAACGACTCATTCTAAACAGGATAGAGCCTATCCTTGAGCATTTCCTACCAGATGAACAAGCAGGCTTCAGGAAAGGGCGTAGCACTGAAGACCAAGTGCTTGCAGCAACCAACCAAATCGAAGCTGCCTTCGAGGACAGAAGAAATGTGGAGCTGTATTCATTGACCTCTCATTCTGCCTACGACACAGTCTGGCATCGAGGACTTACCCTCAAGCTCCATCAAGCACTACAAGACAGACAGATGGTTCAAGCCATCACAAACATCATTTTAGACCGCTGCTTCAAAGTAATCATTGACGACGCATCGAGCAGAACAAGGAACCCTCAAGAACGGCGTCCCCCAAGGCTCGTTCTTGCACCGGCACTCTTCAACCTGTACACAGCAGATATCCCCCACATCAGCAGCTGTAAATATGCCTACGCTGATGACCTGGCTATTCTCTCCACATCAAACTCCTTTGAAGAAGCTGAACACACCCTCACCCCAAGATATGCAGACTCTGCAGACCTACTACCACCAATGGCGACTAAAACTTAATGCACAAAAGACCATCTCTTCTGTGTTCCACCTGAATAACAAGGAAGCAGACCGCCAACTCCATGTCAAACTTCAAGGAACCGATCTTCCATTCTGTGCTACTCCAACTTACCTCGGAGTGAAACTCGACCGCTCACTCACCTTCCGTCACCATGCATTGAATGTAGCTGGGAAAGCATCTGCCAGAGTGTGCCTTTTACGCAGACTATGTGGCCATGACTGGGGAGCCGATTTTACCACCCTCCGCTCCACCGCCCTCGCCCTTGTTCTACGCTCCAGCGGAATACTGTGTCTCTGCTTGGGGCGTAGCTGCCACACTAAAGAGAGTGGACACCCAACTCAACTCTGCTCTCCGCACCATCACAGGCTGCTTGAAACCAACCCCCACCCACCAGCTTCATGTACTAGCAGGCATTCCACCCCATCACCTCAGAAGAGAAGCCGCTACAAGACAGGCAGCACTGAAGGCTGACACGGTAGAACACCATCCCCTCCACACCAAGATGCACGCTGCCCTCCCTAGACAGCGCCTAAAAGCAGGAAGCCTTTTATCAGGACTGCACAAGCCCTCTCCCTCAGAGAACAGGAACCTCAGTCGGAAGGCCTGGCTCAAAAACAAATGGAAAGAGCAACAGCCTGCAGGCAGACTCACTAACATGCTGCCACTTACATCTCATCCCTCTGGCTGCGACCTCCCACGAAAGGACTGGTGTCGCCTTAATCGACTCCGCACTGGAGTCGGGCGCTTCCAGGCATGCCTGCACCAGTGGAAACTGTCAGAGACAGACAGATGCGACTGTGGGGAAATACAGACAGCAGATCACCTGGTAGAGGACTGCACCATCCATCGCCTGGCAGGAGGATGGACTGCCCTCCGTAGCCTCACCCCTTGCTGCCAGGTCCTGGCTGAGGGACGCAGTCTTCACTGCATAAGACTCAAGATGACAGATCAGACAGACAGACCACAAGCAAGAAGCAAGAAGAAGGCGGGCTGAAGCGGAAATGGAGATGGCCAGAAGGTGCACGAGCACCGCACTACTCGCAGTTGCGTGGCGGCATTCTTGCACCTTCCAGTTTGCCTCTCCTGGCCTGGGCTCTTCCTCGATGGCAGGAAGAATACTGGCTGATGGCGATGGGAGGGGTCAGAATGGTCAAGTGTAGGTTCACCATCCAAGTTCAGAAGTCCAGAATAGGGCAGCGGGGGAGGCATCAGTTTCCTAGTCCCTCTTAGTGCTCTGCTTTGCTGGCCCTCCCCCCCAGGCCAAGGCATTGCTGCCTGGGAAAAGCGAGTAGAAAGAGCTGAGGTTGGGGAAGGCACAGGCAAGAGGAGAGAGAAAGCTGCTGCCTTTGAAAAGCGCCGCTTTCTGTTGCCTGTGCCTTCTGACCTTCTGCTCTTTTGCCCCAGTGAGAGCTGTTCCTGCCTGCTTTTTTTTCCTGGGTGGGGCAGCAGAGATGTCAGGGCTGCTCTTCCCCCCTCAGCAAGCCAGCCCTGGAGGAACGTGAAGAACTGTGAGTGAACACACTTTGGAAAAAGCCAACACACATTTCCAGCGCACTCTCCTCTATCCCGAAGTAAGATTGAGTGGGGGAAAGAGGAGAAGCCCAGCTGGCTTTCCTTTGGCATGGGGTGGGGGTGAAGAGACCAAATTATTCCCACACCAAAAAAAAGGGCGGAGGAAGACAGGCTTCCTCAATAACCAGCCTGTTTGTGCAGGTGAGAGCTCCAACTTTTCTGGACTCGACACCCACCCTTTCATCAGCCTCCACGCAAGGAAGGATAAGGATCCTTCTGTGCTTGGAAGCAACAGGAGAAATCTGCTTAGCCTCAGGGAGTCCTCTTCTTATATGGAGGCTGAAGGGCGGGGGCGGTGTTACCTGGTTATTAGGAGCCCGGTCGGCGATTCCAACCTGGCCCTCCTCCCTCCCCCAACTAACTCCAGGCAACCACACCTGACAAAGGAGGGAGAGGTTTCCTGACTTGGGGGAGATGAGATGGGGCTCTGCTTTTCTTCTGTTTGAGGGGGACCCAGTTCCTCCCCATCCAGATCTTCCCAGCCTCCAGGCACCATGTGGCTTCTTAAATCCTCCCCCCCTCTTCCCCACCCAAGAATGAAAGAGCCCCCCCTCCTTTCCCTTCACTCTGCCCCAGTTGTGATTAAGCATTTACAATTTTGTTGTAATTAAATAAGTGTGTGTGTGTGTTGTGTGTGTGTGTGTGTCTGTACAAAGATAGGAGCAGATCGAAGGAGCCCCTATGGGATCACCACTGTCACCCATCACTGCAAACCTGTTCATGGAAGAACTGGAATCCAGAGCCCTGGCAAATGCTACCCCACAAACTCAAACTATGGTTAAGATGCATCAATGACACATCATGAGANCGTCCATTTACTCGGAGCAAAGCTGCACTAAAAGCCTCCAATTCAGGAACACAATGTTGCCAGCCAATCAAGACACAAAAAAAGCCACAAACAGACAGAAGATATTAGAAACACCAATCAAGCAGAATACAGCAAACTCCAAGACGAATAAACACAGACCAAGACTCCCAACCAATCAGGATGAAGAAAAAACCATTCTGGCACAGCAATAGGCCAGCCCCAAATTTAAAACTGAAACAACTGTAAGATTCTGACTCACAGACGAACACAATACAGAAGAAGCCTGATGATGGCAGATGAGATTCTGCCGAAAAGTTGCTACAACTTTAAAAGCACAGCTATAAGGACGTGGGAAAATACCTGAACAAACCTGAACAGCATACATGTAAGTACCCGCGAAAACTTAAAACATATATATACATATATGCATGTGTGTGTGTGTATTCATATATATTTATATATTAAAATTAATTTTAACATTAAATTTATAATTAAAATTTTTATATTAAATATATTATCTTTTTTATATTAGTGGTCCTCAGAATTTAAAATTATGAGTTTAGACCTGAGGTCTAAAAGGTTGGTGACCCCTGCTTTAATTGATGAGATAGGAGTAAGTGAAAGCTTTCACCTTGATTTGTTGAAGTTCTGTGGACCTGTAATGTACTTTGCATTTGGTTTGTACGATAAGTAACATGAGAAATAATACTATGCTTCCAGTGTAGAGTTAAAGCAGGCGAGCAGCTGCAAGATCAGAAGATTCCAACTCAAGTGGCAATAGAAAGGCTCTACAAGTTGAAGAAATTTAGTTAGAGGCAACAGGCCACAAGGGACAGGCTGGCAGCTATGCACACAGATAGTCTGTTCTCATCAGCCACTGGTAATTTACTCATGGAAGGAAACCAGGAGATGAGAACTGCAAGTGGTGCAGAGCAACAGAAAGTCTTGTGAAAAATTCCTCAATCTAGGAAAAGCAGAGGATTTCCACTGTGTCCCAGATGCATTAACAGGATCTACAGAAAGGACATTTTCCATGACTGAGACTGGAGAAAATAGACGTGGCACTTTTTTTTTTTTTAAAGAAAGTCAGTGTAAATCTGAAATGTCAAAAATTCAAACGTAAATCCTCCCATTTCTTTCAAAATCAATGTACTACTTCAATTAGGAAACAGGCTTTTAAAAAATTATATATGAAGTTGTGCCCCGACACAAAAATTCTCCAGGGATTCAGAACAGGAACCAGCAAGGAACATTTTCCCATCTAGTGGACGAAATGTTCTTTGGCGTTCCTTGGGAGCAATTTTGACTCTGCAGGCTGTTCTGATCAAGTCTTGTTTCATCAGTCCACATCTATTTGAATCAAGCTTTTTCCTGGGCTCCAAAAAATGGCAACAAGTTGTTGCCCTTGCAGTTGTGTTAGACCTTCAGAAGAAAGAGGAAGCTTTATTTCACCAGGTCTGTCGGTAAAGGACATGATGTAGGATTTGAGGAGAAAAAGTTCTCTGTTTAGCCATCACAAAATGTCTTCTGTTTGAAAATAGTTACACGCTCTGCTTTAGAAGAGCTTTTGAGAGCTACTGAGGGGAAGAGAGACCCATGGAATTGTTTCTCTTTCCTGTTTCCATACAGGAACTATTATACTTCCTAGGAAACTTCCCAGTAGGCTTTGCAATAGTGAATTAGAAACTGTGGATCTTATCTCACTCTGTCAGGGAAAATAAGAAGTTTTACATCAGCCTGGGTGCTCTCTGATATTGTTTTATAGTACTTGGCTCTATATTAGGATTTTAGGTCTGTTTTGAGTTTCTTTCATTGAAGAGGCACAGTAGAAAGGAATAATTAAAGGTGCTTCTCTCATTATTTCCTGTAGCTTAAAAGATTTACATTGGAAATTAAATTGCCACAGAAAGTTCTGAAGTTATTTTTTAATTATCTCATTTCAAACTCTTCATTTATGATGCAGCTATTATTATTGTCTGCATTTTAACTGCTCAATTTACATCAATCTGTCTCTTATAGGCTCTTGTGAGTCAGCTGAATATTAACATGCAGATCTAGGAAAGAAAATGGATTGAATACTTGGACATATGAGCAAGCCAATTCATAGATCTAACTTTTCAGTTTAAGACATTTTTGGATTTGTGGTGGTAGTTCTTTTAATTCTAAGCAGCAGTCAGCCAAATAAAATTATTTGTGAAAGAAGAAGCTTTTTGTATTCTAATATTCATGGAACATTGAATTTTAATTCAGAAAACATATTAAAACTTATTAGATATAAGTCATAAATGTAACTACAACTTGTTGTGCCCTGATTGCCAGTTTGGATTTTTTTAAAAACCTGAATACAATTTAAATAAATAACTAATTTGCCTTTTCCTGTAAAGACAAAAGAGTGCAGAACATAAGAATAAAATAAAAACAAAAAACCCACAACTCCCTCTTGGAAATGGCCTCCAGAACTGCTCCAAAAAGTCACCACTAAATTCTAATTTTTAATTAGAAAGGAGAGACAAACATTAAATTATTGGGGGATTTAATTTTAATTGTATTTTAAATTAGAAATAAATCTAGTTCTTTTCTTGGCTTCCCTAGCTTCCTTGCCTAGCTCCAAGTATACCCCTCCTGTGGCACTAAGAGTTTGTGCCCATTGATATAGAGTAAAAGAATAAAGTTATGGAAGACCACAGGATTCACGAACCTTAAAGAAAAATAATATTTCACCCATTTTCAATGTCTGTATCCTTATGAGATCTTTAAATGTGATATTTACACTTCAAATAACTGAAGCAATTTCCTGAATGTTCAAAGCAAATGTAAAGCAGCCATATAAATGTTTAGAGAGCTAACTACATACAAATCGATAAACAGTCAATGCATCCAAAGTTAACACTCTATACAAGAATATAGTGACTACACTCTGTTAGGAAGTAAAGATTCAGGCCAAGCCAGCATCAGGATTCCAAAGTGCAATTAGTACCAGATGCTTAAGAAAAGTCAGCCACTGGATGACTAGGGAGAGCTTACTCTCATCATTATTTTCTTTTTCTTTTTTAGCAGAACTAAATGTTTTTGATGTCCCTATTCCCCATCAATCTCCTCAGTTTTCAGAAGGATTGATAGTTTGCAGAGGGCCAATCCATAAAGCTGAGGTGATAGCGTCTTTGGCAGCTGAAAATCATTTGCTATGATTTTTTTTTAACTTTTGCCAAAAGAAGGGGAAACTTTTATGAAGTTAGTCCAATGGTGGGATCCAACCTTTTTTTATTACCGGTTCTATGAGAGTGTGCTTTGCGCGCATGCGCATACCTAACATGCACTTTGCACTTTTCACAGCAGTCAAAAACCACAGCTGAGGCACGGCAGTCTGCTCTGCCATGGGAATTAGCTGAGCTCAAAACCAAGGAAATAAAGGACAGGAAAGGGCAGGGGTAGATAGGCAGGACCAACTGCTACGAACCTGCAACATCCTATCACTGAGTTAGTTCCAATGTGGAAAAATATCATTTGATCGATCTACTTAGCAATATACTGTATTTACCAAGACCTGTTTTTACGCTACAGTAAAAGAGTAAACCCTTATATTCACAATATTACAATGAAATCATTTGGCATATGTTAACTTGATTGGAGAAGCACAGTATTCCTTGATGCAAAGCAATCAGTTGATTTATATGCATTTTCTGCTCCTACTTAATTTACCATGCACGAAAGGTGGAGGAGAAAACTTTTTTTTCATTTCCACTCTTCCCATATAAATTAATAAATATGTGCTACATTGAAATGATTACATTTTTTGCACAGTTAGCATATAGGCCAGCATCATGCCAAGAAAGGTTTGGTTCTCTGTAATAAATCACTCCAGAGTTTTAAACATTAAAAGCATGGATTCCTTTCTACCATGCTGCTGGTTTTTCATCTGCAGTGCTGCTGATCACTTTTTGAAGCAGAATGCCAGCTGCTCAGATTGGCAGCTCTTGCTAACAGCCACATATGCTAAATTATGCATTTCCAATAGGCATTCCTATGTGGTGTCTTCTTCTAATATATTATACATCTAGCCATAAATACTGTATATTAGAGCTGGATAAAAGAACAGTAGAACAATAACAATGCAGCATCTAACCTGAATTCTCCTGTGATATAATATCAGTTGTGAAAGAGCTCCTCCTCCTCTTCCTCCTCCTTCCCCCTGCCCTCTCTTCTACCAATTACATCCATATCTTACTCCCACCCCTGGGCAAAGTATCAAGGCTGAGGTTTCTGTATCAGCCACCTTTTCCTATGTGGACTTGGTTCCAGAAGGGAAGTCTTCTCACAGAGTTAACGTTTGATGACATTCCTTCTGGTTTCCCAAATGCCTCTCAGCATAAAACAGGCAATTAAGGATGATTTATGGCTGTTTAGTTGTTCTTTAGCAGAGTCAATTGGGGTGGGGAGGGAGTAAGGGCAGAGGAGGGGTTATTCCCAAATAGTTGGCACAAACCACACATATTTATACATATGCATACACATGTTGCAGTCTATATACCAAGTGCTTGGAAATTTTCTGCCTGTGTTTTCACCCTTTTGTTACGGTTTGATGCTCTTAGCTGCTATTCCCTGTCAGTAACAGATTCCCTCTTCAGAAAATTTGTTCAGATATTTTATGGCTATTTTTCTTGGTTGATTCTTGAGTATTTTATTTTATTATTCTGGAGAAAATCCCCAAACTTCATAGATAAAAGCATATCTAGGTCTTATCATCACAATGCATCCCAACAGACAGCGGCAGTTATCGAAATAATGTATATGCAAGAACTCAAAGTCAATTTGTAGGAATAGACCCAAAGAGTTCTACGCAAATTAGAACAGGACAGGACAGGACAGAATACTTTATTGGCCAAATGTGATTAGACACATAAGGAATTTGTCTCCAGTGTATTAGCTCTCAGGGTACATGCAAAATAACAAAGTAATAATAATAATCATTATTATAGGATTAGAGATAGCTGGGGATGTGTAGCCAAAATAAAATATTTTCTCTTGGGAAGCAAGGATGTATTCACACCTGGCCGGAGGAAGGAGGAGTGATGTCACCAGACCAACTGATGCTGCATTGATTGGGCCATGTCACTGATTGTTTGGGACTGGGTGCATGTGAACATTTTTACTTTTAATTAGGTAAAAACCAAGAGGCCCTTTAGAGTTGGTTTTCACCAGATATGTGCCAACTTGATATTTCTAATGGTTATTATTTGAGAAATCTACCTGTCTCAGAATTCTTGCTTGCAATGGATCTATTACTTGGAACCCTGACACATACTTAGACATAAGACAGTACTGTGTTTATTAGGTGTTCAGCAGAATGATGGCATGACAAAAAAAACTGCCTCTGTATCTAGTTGTTTTAGCATACAATGGATCTTGTTTTTTGAGAAAAAAATAACCACTATCCACAGAAGCAGACTCCAGAAACTTGAAAATAAAATGTACAACAAATATCTGGACTACCCTGAGCTATAGACTGAATTTTCTTGACAATACTCAGAGGGAAAGCTTTAATGCTGACTTGCAAAGGAAATGGAATATTGCCTCAAGGACTCTACCAAAGGATTGAAAAGATTCTTCTCCAAAGCTACACAGCTGCCATAAGATATCCAATGAGAAAGAACTGCAACCCAAACCATGAAAGGTTCTTTTGATTATCCTACAATCCCTATTCATAAAGATTCTTGCTTACTGGTTCTCGGCCATCCATTGCTTCCATCCACAGCCTTCGATCTTCTTCAGAAAGTGCCTGCATTGTAATCACTCCAGGCCTGCAGAGATGAATGGAATGATGCTGTGAATAATAGGTTTAAAAATATGAAATAGGAAAAACAGAGGTGGTAAACCAGGCAAACTCAGCAAAAGTTACTACAATGCACCTTTCAATGGTTCAGCCTCAAATTCAAATGGAACGAAACTATGTGCATTAAAAAAAGAGACTAAAGTAGATCATCAATTTTCCAATTCCAAACACAAATATTCCAAGCAACATATTTCAGTTCTTCATGAAGGTAATTCAAATAAAGAAGAATGGTCACAATAGGCTGCCAAAACACAATCCCCCGACAGAACCTTCATAAAAGAGCAATCAAGGAAAATTCTCATTAATTAAATTGATGGGATTAGCATTACTGTCAAAATCTAACCCAAAATTGCTTTTTCAAGAGGCAACTGGACTTGTTTTTCTTTGAAGACACTTCGTTTCTCAACCAAGAAGTTTCTTCAACTCTGACAGAACAGTTGGGAAGGGAAGGTTTTATACTTCTTGCAGACAGCTGGTAATTTGCATTCTTTGCACTACTCAGGTGACCCTGAAACATACCTCCAAGTGGCCTCAACAACTCTCTAAAAGAATGCAAATGACTCTTGAAAAAGCACCTTTGAGACAACCATGATCTGGATGACTGAGAATTTCCGCAGACATTTGTCAAAGTCTATCATCATATTTATACAGATTGTATCAGTCAGAAAAATAATGAAGCTTCTGAATTATCACGACAACCATCCCTCAACTTGATGTGGAAATCTATCTCATCTACCGAGGGATAGACATTTTTGATAATAAAATAAAATTTGATTTATTAATCAATTAAATATTTTGATTCAAAGTTACCAAGCTGCTACAACTAAGATTTAAAAAAAATAATGTTCTCCTTCAAGTCTTCACTATTGGTTGATGGAAAGAAAGAGAACAGCTGAAAAAAACTAATTTATGAAATTGATAAGAAATGGAAAGTCAGTTTGAATGAATTGATTAACATTTCAATATGTTTTAAAAATAAATCTTCAAAAGATTCTGTAAAAGGGAGGAAGATAGCAAATGATTAAGATCACAACCAGTAATAGGTAAACCAAATGGAACAGCATAATTATCAAATGACAAGTAATTTATGTTGACAGAGTTTCAAAAGGTGAATTATTTTTTATTGTATATATCAATAGGCCTTCTCTACTTCTAGAACCTTGTTATAAGAGAGCATTTATAAGATGCTATTTGTTTTCTGTATTCATCTGTACTGATATTTTCCACATCAATACAATGTATGTTCTCCTGCTTTATCAATGACTATGCTATAAAGCGACTGTCGTGATATTTCTGCTCTGAGGAAAGTTAATTTTTAATGATAATTTACTGTATTTTGTATCTTTAATGAAAAGGGGGGAAAAATGAATAGTGACATTTCTCAAGGATTCACAGCGTCATCAGCAAAATCTTTTGCCTACAAATATTTGGCAGTAACTATTGCAAGAATCTGTCCAATCAATGCATGAAAATGTCTAAAATGAAATGGAAAACTATAATGAAGCATATTAATGTGCCTCACAGTTATAAGAAAATTAACATATATCATGGAAAGTGACATTTGGCTTCTGCCTCAACAGCAATAGAGAATAAAAATTCAATTTTTAATCATATAAATTTATAAACTGCCAATCAGAGAATTACAATTATGTCCACAAAAAAAGCTCACACAGTTTATCCAGGAAAGGATGCAAGCCATTTCAGCTTGCATGACATACAGATGTAAATTATTCAGATTTAATAATGTTATTTTCACTAATCTCTTTCTATAATATCCTGAAAACTATAGAAATAATATCCTGAAAAAATATTTGTCTAAAAAAACCACCCTAATTTATAGCTTATCTGGAGGATTGTGCTGAAAATTACATTTGTCAGTGCTAGTTTTTTTTCACAGAGATTAGCTCACTTTTGGGCCTAATCTAGCATGATCCTTCTCTTAAATTAAAGCAGAACAAATCTCTGTTGAATGTCCTAGGCTAACAAACCTGTTTTTAACTGAAGTTAAACAGAGACAGAAGCAACAATGAGTTTTTGTTCTTATGATTAAAAATAAAGAGGTGGAAGGAGCCAGCAGCTTTCTCTTTTAATCCATACTTTTGTTTTCATTATACTGTTTCTACAAAGGAATTTAATTTAAAAGAAAAAAGACATGGGTTGGAAATCTTGTTCATATACAAGTTACACCAAGCAACAAACCTAGTGCTAAAACAGGGCTCATTCCAGAATAGGACAAATCAAGCGTAACAGATAGCACAAACAGGTAAGTGTATTAAAGTCTGGGACTATGTTCTTAGAAAATTTGGCAACGTCTTTGAATAGAGCCAAAGAGTTGCTTGGCAAACAGGCAGCCATATAAAGTAAGTGAGTGAACGAGTGAAATCAGACTTCTCCTTTTGTCTAAAAAAGACTTCCACTGTGTGTTTATTTCTTTTTGTCAGGCACTACACAAATTCTACAAAGCAATCATGGAAATGCTAGCTGCATTCTAACCACTGCACCACTGCAGCTCTTGATAGTTATAATTTATAGTTAATTAGAATCCAGCATTTTCTTTTCCTATTATTCAAAATCTATCTTTATGATCCAGTGCTGGATTCACCAATCAAGTTCCCTATTCATAAGGAGCAAACTACCTTTGGGGAATCACCACTTGCACCTCTCTACAAAACAGCAAAAAAACGGAAGGAGAGTCTAAGCTTTAAAGTTACTTAGCATTAGTCAGAACACGGTAATTTCAAGATTTTGTTCATTTGTAAAGGTCACTGGAAATGTGACACAGCACAAGAACAAGTACAGGTTGTATTGCATTTGACCAGCACAGAGCTCATCTGAGAGAAGGAGAAAAATGAATATATAAACAAAGCTGAAACACTGCAGGTAAGAGGGGTAAAAAAAAAATGAGCCTGCTGTGTCAACATAATCAGTGCCTATGGGCAACACACAGGCCTCATGATACACTATGATTTTGATTTTTTTTTTAAATGAAGAGACAATACTTTAAGACCAAAAAGAACTATGAACCATGAAGATAAACAGTACATTAGAAAGAAAACCGAGAGCTAACAAAGAAATAAGAAAAACCCTTAGAGGTAGCTTTAAAGAGAAATATATTTTAAATTGCTGGATTGTTCTATCCAGAATATTTGTACAAATAAAAGCCTCCTTTTAGGAATAGCATTGTTATAAAAACCAATAAACATTATTATAAATTATGTTTGAAAAATATTTTCTTAACTTTTGAATTTTTAAAAAATCCTTTTTCAATTTTTTTGTGTGTGGGAGGAGGTTCAAAAAAATCTCTCATATTTTTCGATAGATCTCAATTATCTTCACGGCCAGTTCTTGATAATTTGTTCAGAGTTTAAAGAAATTATGTGCTGCAAAGAATTCAATATGATTCATCACTATATTTGTGATTCTTGGCTAGGAAGGCAAAATATGCTTTGGAGCTGTGAAGAGCAGCCACACCATCCAATATAAGGCAATGGTGCTGTAAGGTGTTCTCTCTATATATCCAATACACTTTTTGCCTTAAATCCAAAGTTTGAGTTTCAGACTTCAGATTGTTCTTCCAGAATTCTTCCAGGAACCTGTCCTTCTTAATGCAAGAATCTCCATATTATTGAGAAAAATTCCTTGCTTTTAAATAAAGTAGTTATATATCATTTTTAAAATTTAGCATTCAGGATAACTACTTTAAATAGTTCTATCAAATCCTCTATCTTCCCATTCCTCATATTGAACAAATTATTTCCCCTGCTTAAAAAAAGATTTGAGTGAAAATCAGAAGTGAAAATGAAGAGCTAATGTCTGTATTTGCCATATCCAGATTTTACATGAGGATTTAACGCAACTGCTTTACATTATTTATTTAATATTTTGTCATCTGAATTTTGCAATTATTATTTTGCAATTATTATTACCTGCTTTCCCAACATTTCAGCAACTTTAATATAGCAACTTTTTGGAGCAACACATGGACTTTAGCTTTAAACAAAGTCTGTCCATATTTAACACACTGAAAGGAATCTATGGTACATGTTACTAAAACAGAAAGGCACCTTCATTTAAAAAAAAACCCCTCGGCTTTGTAAAAAGATAAAAAATTGGCTAAACATGGCTAGTAACAAAATGCATAATTTACAAGTAAGGATAACTCAAAAAGAGTGTGACCTAGTAATCTGTTTGATGAAGATCAATCCAGAAATTCTTTTTTCACCTTCCTGTAAGTCCAATGCTGCTTCTTATGGAAGTGAACATCAGTGATCTGGAAGTGATGAATGAAATGCAATCAAATTTGTATTAGGGGTTTGTGAATCCATTTCTACCTTATATCAGTGGAGCTAGAGGTAGGTAGATACCGTGTTTCTCACAAAATAAGGCCGGGCCTTATTTTTGTTTTGACCCCCCAAAAAACAGCGAGGCTGTCTTTTCGGGGTTGACTTCATTCCCACCCCATGCATCCTCAGGTGGGTGGGCGGAAACAGCTTGGATGTTAACCTCGACATTGGTGGGGCACTTTGTATCAGGGGACCTTCAGCCACCATTGCTTTCCCTTCTCCCGTGCTGCCGTGGCGTTGAGAGCAACGCTGCGGCATTTGGTGCAGTCACATGCAGCCAGCCAGGGCTCCTCCCTGCAACCAGAGCCTGGCGGAGACACTCGGCTTCAGGCATTCCTGTCGCCGCCTTCCCTTCGCCTTCGAAGGCAAAGCCATTTGTTTTAAAAACGATGCCCTACTACCGGTACGACAAAGCCTCCCCTGCCCAAGAGGGCAGCCCAACCCCACATGGGGAGGTGAATCTCCCGG
>BHFT01006079.1:0-17971 GCA_004320025.1 Laticauda laticaudata
TGGAGCGGATGTGAGTTGCGCGGATGGCCAGAGGATGCCAAGAGGATACATCGGATGTGTAACGGATGACAACGGACTTAGAACGTTTGTTGCCTGTATGTGTTGCGGATGTAGATGGAAAGTGGCGGAAAGTTCATCCGTTAAAAAAGTTTTGTGCAGCTCAAAACTTTTTGAGCGGATGAAATAGCAGTATACGGATGTTTTACACATAGAGCATATGAAACACGTACGCAGTGAGTACACAATGGATGCACTGAGTTTTCCAACTGATGGCAAGCTTTTTTGTCCATTTTACATCCTCTTTGCATCCATTGGTTCAGTGTGACATGGGCTTTAAATAGAGGCTAAACAAATAGTTGTCAGTCAAGGACCATCTGTGTCTTTAACCTTCCAAGTAGCATCTAACTAGATTTCAGCTGCATCTCTGCAGCAGGCACAATGGAATAATTTCCTTATTCCCAAAATTTAGGAAAATAACCCAGGGTTACAAGAAGTTGTACTTCTGAGTGTTTTTCAAGCTTAGCATCTTTAAGACATGTGGACTTCAATTCCCAGAATTCCCTAGTTAACATAAGACCTGATCATTTGATTATTCCCAAGTCAGTAACATGAAAGAATTACCAACTTTAAAAATACTGAGCATTGTATCTCTGTATGGATTTAATAAGATCCCATATTTACCACACTCATGTCTCTGCTTGGACAGAAGCATCAAGTCATTTCTACTGGATTGCCCCTTGTACCAAGGCTCTGATTTAATGTTGCTTCCTCCTCCTCCTCACTAAATTCATGGATTGATCTCAAATGGATGTTACCTATTTTCTATTGGTGGATTAATCTTTAAAATATGATATAAACTTCCTCTTCATCACAAGGACATAGCTTTAAAAAGTAGAGTCCTTTGGCCTTAAATAGTTCTTCCAGAATGGCTGTTCCTAGTCCAGGAATAGGGAAACTTGGCTCTTTTATCACTTATGGACTTCAACTCCCAGAATTCCTGAGTGAGCCATAAAAGGTTCCCCATCCCTGGCCTACTGGTTTTTCAGTTGTGGGGAAATTAATTTTTGACTAGAATGGCACTGTTTAACATACAAATTTAGGACATATAGAGAATATGTCCTACAGACTTCTTGCTTAATGCTTCTATATTTTTTTTAGTTATACTGTATGGTCTTATTGTACATGATACATTATACACAGTATATCCTTTATGACATATTATATTTCATTTCATACGTTTCAGCTTTATAGAAATGAGCACATAGTATTTTTATGTGTGTGGCCCAAGCTGTCTAAAAAAATTTGTGCCATTGTTAGATTCTGTGCAAAAGAGCTATTTGCATGAAAAACTGTGTATATGGATGCTGTTAAAAAAAACAAACGATCAAGCATTTAGATCCCTAACAGAATTTCCTAACTTACCATTATTCACAAAATACTCCTGTCAAGGTTTTAACCAGAAATGTAAATATTAGACAGAGAAAGGCAAGGAAGTATACAAATTCTTTGAATTCCAGCTGAATTAGCATCTTATTAATTTTATAAGTAATAAAAAATATGCAAAAATTACTATATTTGTTAGATCTACCGGCATTAGCTACTTAAATGGAATATATTCTTGTAACAAAATTTTAAGTTTATTTTTTGTGAATTGAAGACATAAGAGTAATAAATAAAATAAATTATGAATGTATAATTATTTTTTTAAAAAGGCATTAAACCTTTGTACAAAATATATAAAACTGCTGAAGAGCCAGTTAGAGAAAAAAATGTAGTAAGCTTTTTTATCCAACTTTTACTTGATGCAGAACACCTTATGCCACCAGACTTGAAATTCTAGACCTCGAAAACCTAGAACTATGCTGCCTTCGGTCCGATCTAAGTATAATATATAAAATTATACATTGCAATGTCCTATCTGTCAATGAATACTTCAGCTTCAACCAAAACAATACAAGAGCACACAATAGATACAAACTCAAGGTAAACCGCACCAAACTTGATTGCATGAAATATGACTTCAGCAACAGAGTGGTCAATGTCTGGAATACTCTACCTGACTCTGNATCCATTTCATGTATTCATAACTATGTTTATACTTATACCTGTTATCTTATAATCACTTGACAAATAAATAAATAAATAAAAATTGAGCTACTGGATGAGCTTCTTTTTAAAGGAGCTCATTCAGTCAAATAATATTGTAAACAAATTCATTATTGATTCTTTTCTTTGGTTTAAGAAATTTATTGATTTAAAATAATCCAGTATTACCAGTATAAATCATTAAATAGTCCATTAACTGTATCACTAAAATTATAACTGATAAAAATAAATGACAATATAAGCTTGGCATAAGGATGAATATATGGGCACAATCTAGCGTTCAAATGGTTGCATAATTCTGAAATCTATTTTACAGTTATCTGCAAGTATAAATGTTAGGCTATATTTCTAACAGTAATAATGCCAAAAAGATAGATGGATTATGATATTATGATATCATAATATCATAATATCAAGTACCACCATTCTATGGTCAGGTTGAAATGTTGAGGCAGCTTTTGCATTTTGCTGTCCCGCATATTTACTTTCCCTGTATTGTAAGAAATGTCCATCTGGGTTCAGTTCCAAGTGGGGAGAAAGACGCTGAAAATATGGAGGCTGATTGGAAAGATGGTTTAATGGAACAGAAACATTAAGCACATGGTCCTGGTACAGCTGAACTCATGGAATGGACACTGAGTGCTTTGAACTTGAGCTTCCTGTTCCTGTGGCAAGGGCATGTATCGTATTGGTTGCCAGACTCCAAGAGGGCAGGGGTTCTTAGCTAACTTTGCAAGCTGTCTGTGTCCCAGGCTTGGTTGAATCTTGCTGGATGATGCAATGAAGGTAATTTCCTATTGTGGCTGAATAGCTTTGCCCTGAAGGATAATCCCATCATCCTGGAGCTGAGGTCTTTTGTTTTATAGGTAGGCTGGCCCAATCTTTTGTCTTGTAGATAAGCTGGCACCAAAATATCTGCTGGGAGCAGGGAGCTAGGGCTGAGTTTCTGTTTTTAATAGCATGTTTCTCACTTTCTCATCCAGGAAAATATAATAATCTGCCTTTTTAATATTTCCTAAAATATTTTATCCTTCTAGGAGATGGATGGGTGCTAGTGCAGGAAATCCTGTGATACCAAGGTATACCTAGCCACATATAGGATTAGCTGTTTCATTAATATCACATCCTCATTAGGTCGAATAGAATCTTAATATTATTAACCATAAACCTATTATGAATAGAGAGATCTAAGTTAAATTAAGTCACACATAACTTAGCAAAAACACCAAAGTCAAATATATGATAAATGTAAAATTCCATTAACTTATACAGATCCACACTAAATATGAACGACATCTGGATCTAAGTTATTGCTTCAATTGTTGTAAAATCTTCATTTTTATTTATTGGATCAGGTAATAAGAACTTTTGTTTTTTATTATCCAACTTAAGCTAAAATGTTAAATATCATTAGAATATTTGCATGACATTTGTTGAATTTTATCTTATTACTTAGAAAATTATGAAATGGTTTCAACCACAAAGTTTGCTGTTATATAGAAAACATTAAGAAGGTGCCAATGCTCAGTTTCTGCGTTTTTGTTGCCATTTTTTTCAGGATAGTTGTCCTATACATTCCTTTTTTAGAACCAGATTTATAATAAGATGCAGTCAGTAAATTCTATTTTTTTCACATGCGGAAGCTATTATATTATAGAATATGTCTACTGAGTGTGATTAATTGATCTATTTTAAATAATTCCAGGGCTGTTTCCAATTATCTTGGAGTATGATCTCTGCCCAGACAAAATGCTGAACTGAAATTCAGCTGTTTCCCAGTTGAATTCTATGTACACATTCCAATCTAAATGCCTTATAGTGGCATCCTTAGAGAGTTCTGCAACAAAGGGAAAATGCAAGCCAAAATACATAGAATTCTTTTCTTAGCTCTATGGATGGTATGTGTTTTCTCAATCTCAATCATCTGATAAAGTACTGGGAGTTTGAGATGTTTTGACAAGTTGTGCAATATTTAACTATTTCTAACATTCCACTCTGGCATTGTTGTTGGATCTGTTAGAGTCATTCTCCAGCTTAGGAGAAGAGTCCATGTTCTCCCACCATAACTGGGACTTTTGTTTTAACTTTCAAATTTTCCTTAAGGTTCTGGCCTATTTCTAGTTCCTCATAGTCCTTCTTCCTGAGATCACAGTCATTTGGCTTTGCTATATTTATCACCACCACTGTTTTCTGGTTGTTGTCTATTGCCATGATGTCTGGTTGATTGGCTAGAACCTACCTGTCTGTCTGGATCTGGAAGTCTGACAAAATTTTAGCACTGTTATTCTCCACCGGCCTCTGTAGAATCTTCCATCTGGACTTGGAAGGATCTACCCCATACAGATGTTCCTATATACAATGCCAGACACTTGATTGTGCCACTCAGTATATACTATGCAGGTATTCCTCAACTTAAGACTACAATTGAGCCTAAAATTTCCATTGCTAAGTGAAACATTTGTTAAATGCCCCATTTAACAATTTTTCTTGCAGTTTAAATGCCCCATTTTACAACTTTTCTTACAGTTGTTAAGTGAAAAATTGCAGTTGACTTTTCTCATCAGAAGGTCGCAAAAGGTGATCACATGACCCTGGACACAGCATAATATGAAACAGTTGCCAAGCATCTGAATTTTGATCACATGATAATGAGGATGCTGCAGGTCATAATTTTGAAAAACAGTCATAAGTCACATTTTTCGTGTCATTGTAACTTTGAACGGTCACTAAATGAACTGTTGTAAGTCAAGGACTACCTGTATTTGCCTGCATCTTTTACTCTGGCATTGGACAGAATTTCTTTTTATGATTTTTTTCTTTAACATTCATAAGTGCTTGGTGAACAGTGTATTATCTGGGTGATATATACCTTGCGTACAATTCTGATAATAATATTTCCATTTAAGTATACACAATCATAATTTTTCAACTTCTAACATTTGTGTATATATAGTAATGATAATATGTTCTGTTATATTTCAATATATATAACATTATTTTCCCAATTTCTATTTTCTACTTTTTCTAACACTTAATAAAATAACCACTATGTTAAAAATATTCTATATCTATCCATCATCTCTTGTTTTTTTTAAGAATTTAATTCTTATTAACTTTTTGGTGAATCTTTCTTAATTCTCCTCTGGTATTTTGTAACTCCTTTTATCATGTTTATGTAATGTAAACATTTCATCTGCCACAGCATTTGTCTCTTGCTGTTGAATCTCTAGACCCATCTGCAGCTCCACCATTTTTAGATATTTCTATTTATTCTCTTTTGAATTTTTTAAAAAATATTCTATTTATTCTGTGTTAGAGATTATTGCTATCTGTTCCATTTCTCTGTCTGCTTGTATCATTTTTGGAATTATCTTCTCCATTCTCTACTCAGCTCTTTTTGATTTCTCTTCCATTTTCTGAGGTTTTTTTTCATATTTTTATTGTCATTTGCTGGGGTTTTCCTAATCTCACAGTATCTTGCATCAATCCCATCATCTCCCTATGACTCCTTGTTATATCTTCCTTAATACATTGAAACATCAATAATATTTCTTTATGGACTACATTTGTTCTCCCCTGATGAGACATTTTGTGCTGATATAATATACTAATCACTGCTCGATATTCCACCAAAATTTCAATATCCCAATTGTTCAGAAACACCAAAAACACCAGTATTAATAAAATTTACACAGCCCCGGAACTGTTCTGAAAAATCCCCTAAATTTATAGTCTTTAAAATTCCAGCTTATACCTCCTAAGTATTGGCTGGGTTTTGCAGTGTTCATGGAGCTCTTCTATCCCATAACCATCCAGCTGTGACACCAACCTGTCAAAACCAGGGTTAGACTGTTTCTGAGGGTACTGTGCAAAGTCTGTAATTTGGATCCTACATAGTGTGGTAGTTCCATTTCTGAAAATCTGATGTTTTGTGCCTTTTCTTATGCTGCTTGATCATTGCCTCAGTGCTGTCTTGTAATTCATCCTTTGCAGCCACTGATATAATTTCCTAATGTCTGCCAACTCATCTCTGTTTATGGTGTGAGAAATATTTTGAGGAATATTAAAAAAACAGAATATTATATTTCCTCAAAGGGAGCGTTGGAAGAAATATCCTTCTGGGTTCAGTTCCAAGTTGGGAAGAAAGACGCTGGAAACATGGTGATTGCTTGGAAAGATGGTTTAATGGTGGACAGGATCACATGCCTTGGATGAAGAAAGGACAGAGATGCTGAGAGTCCCATGGTTTTATACCCTCTTTTGCAATTTGAATTTGAGCTTGTATCCTGATTGGTTGTCAGACTACCATGGGGCCATGCAGGGGCAACTCTATAGGTTGTTCTGAGTCCCAAGCTTGGTTGAGGCTTGCTGGATGATGATATAATGAAAGGGCTTTGGGCAATTTCTATTATAGCTCTATCTGGACTAGATCTTTGTTATGTAAAATAGACTGGCCTAGGCCACAGTAATGGTCCATTAGAAAAAGTGGAGAGGTGGGGGGGTTGAGTTGCTGCCTCTCTCTCACACATCCTTCTATCCCCACTATTGTACTTCCAGGATCAAGCTTTGCTTTTGGGCACAGGACAAAATTAAAACAACAAAATTTCATTTCCTCCTTCAATCACAGCCGTTTAGGCTCTTCCTCTTGTATACAGAAGATCCCACATTCAGATGCCCCCTTGCTTTTCCTGTCCTGTTGGTCATGGCTCTGTGGAGCTAACAACAGGCAAGAGGGCAGTTAGAAGCCAAACAAAGAAATGAGATCCAGATGTTGTCCAAGGGTGAATCCACTCTCTCTCACATACACACATTCTTCTTCCTTCCCTAAGTAAAGGAACTCTGGCAAACCACCCAGACTCTCCAGACTTTTGGTCTTTCTGCGGTTAGGAAATGCACAGAAGAAGCAAGATCCAGTTGTGTTTGGGAGAAAGACCTTCTCTCACACACACATGTAAGCATACACATATTTCCCATGCTTTAAAATTAAAATTTAGAGGTATTCATCTTCTTTCCAAGTACCCTTTAAGGTCAACACTCAAACCCCTTTAAAACCATTTTTCCAAATGGCCAAGGTCCAGGAAAACTCACCCATAGACTCAATGGGTCTGTTGCCAGCAAGGGAATCTTACCTGGTCCTGGTCCATTGGTTAGGTTAGCTTAGACTCCCATCTGAATCTCCAATTGTTGGAAGAAATATCCTTCTGGGTTCAGTTCCAAGTGGGAAAGAAAGACACTGGAAACTTGGTGATTGCTTGGAAAGATGGTTTAATGGAGATGGTTTAATCACATGCCTTGGGTGAAGAAAGAAGGGCAGAGATGCTGAGAGTCCCTTGGTTCTCTGTTGTGATTTGAATTTGAGCTGATTGATTGTCAGACTCCCATGGGGCCTGTTTTGTTCAGAAAAACATGAGGTAGACCGGGTTCCAACAAATAAAGTCTTTATTTCAAGGAGTCAGTAAAAGCGGTAATGGTTAGCCGAACTTGCGGCAAGCCTTTTATACAGGTTAGCCTGCCGGCTTTGTACCAATGGCAGCTGTTCGATTTGCTGCCTTTTTACTTTATTTGGATTGGTTCTTAGTGAACCAATCAATGCTTACTTTAGTTGACCAATCGGATTCGCATGTTTTGGCGAGTAACCCAATTTGCATACAGAACAGCGCCATGCAGGGGCAAGTTGGTAGGCTGTCCTGAGTCCAAGATTTGGTTGAGGCTTTCTGCATAAATGATGTAATTTTGGGCTTTGAACATTTCTATTATAAGCTCTATCTGGACTAGATCTTTGTAAAATAGACTGCCTAGGCCAGAGTAATGCTCCATTAGCAAAGTGGGGAGGGGGCCTGAGTTTCTGCCTCTCTGAATTTTTACTTTCTTTTAAGGAAAAAAATTCTGCCTTTTTAGTATATTCTAAAATATTTCATTTTCCTAAGAGAGGGGTGGGTTATATGTTCCACAGGAAAGAAATGGAGAAACATGTCTTTTTTATAAAGAACAGAAAGCAGACTGCAAGCCTTTCTTAATTCCCCCACGCCCCCCAGCAGATATTTTGTGCCCATTAAGAAAGACTGGGCCAGCCTATCTATCCATGTACTCGTCAAACCAATTGGTCAGTGACTCCCGGACTGCTGTTGGTTCTGTTTATCATTAAACTTTCTTTCCAGTCAGCCTGCATGTTCCCAATGTCTTTCTCCCAGCTTGGAACTCAATCAGATGGATATTTCTTCCAACAATTGTAAATGCAATGCAGGGTTTTGTTTTACTATGGCATTTTCTCTGCTTAATCTTCCACCTATGTCTGATGCTACCTCAGATATTATCTCAGCAACTTATCTTTGGCTACCATCTTACTGATATAGTCCTGGGTATTCACCAAATCCCACCTGCCTGCCCTCTTTGCAGCTGCTGTACAGTCTCTGAATATTTTTTTTCATGCTTTTTAACTATCCATTTGCCTCACAGAAGGGCTCTGAGCAATGAATTGGTTTGGGAATTTTGGCTTGGGATGGAAACCTCATTACATTGTGAAGAATGTCTGAATCTTAACACTGACAGTTTCCAAACCCCAACCAATATTAAATGAAACTGTTAATAAATTTAGCAACATATGGAGGTGGGTATTTTATTTTAAATTCCAGAACTGAAAACAACACAATATAAACACAAATCTCTTGCCTTGTTTTCATCCTTTTGCTCCCAATAGCCTTCTGATACAAGCTAAAATAGATTTCTTGTACAAAAGTAAGTCTTAAAGTCAATGGCACAATACAAGCAAAGAAGAGACAATTATTAAACAGAGGGAGCATCTAGATGAAGTGATAATGGTCAGGACACTGAGCTATTAACAGCAATTAAGGAAAGTGCTGGACACAATGATTTACAGTACTTAAATGAGTTACTAGAACTTAATAAATTTTGAGAAGTGTAATTAAGAAGAAATCCAAACAATGCATGCTTGTAGTCAGGTAAAGTTCAGCTTTAGCTGAACTCATCTAATAGACTTAATCTCTTAAGTAGCAGGAGAATCTAATAATGTTGAGGATGTACTGAGATAGTGGAAAAGCTAGTAAAGAAGCTCAAAGGCAGAAGAACAAGAAAAAGAAAATGTGGAAGAAGGCTTTCCTTTTCTAAAACACAATGGCCACAAGTAGATATAATGCTGTAAGTAACATAATAAGGAAAAGAAGGGAAAAGGAGAAGAAAAGGAGAAGATGTAATAAAATAGAAGAAATTAGATATAGTGTAACATTTCCATTACAGTATCAAGCAATAATCAACAGTTGACAAAAATTCAGTAATTGACATGCCAGGAATTGAAATACTATATTATAGAAACTATAAAAGTAAGTACAAAAATATTTTCCCCATCCGTAATTGTTTAGGCATTCACACATTCACTGATAACTAAATTCATGTTCAGGTGGGAACATAAATATATATTTCATAGTTATGTTAATGCAAGTTGAAGCACAAGTATAAGATTAAAATATGGCAAATATGACTCTCAACAAGAACAAACTGTTGGAAAAATGTCCATCTGGGTTCAGTTCCAAGTGGGAAGAAAGTCACTGGAAACATGGAGACTGCTTGGCAGGATGGTTTTAATGGTTGGGCAAAAAAGTACATAGTTGAGAGGGAGATTGATTTATAACCTCTGTTGGATTTTGAACATGCTTTCTATTCATGCGGCAAGAAATGTATCCTGATTTCCCATGGGCTGGGAAATGTATCAGACTCCCATGGGCCTTGCAGGGGTAACTTTGTAGGTGGCCTTGAGACCAAAGCTTGGTTGAATCTTGCTGGGTGATGTAATCTTCCCAGGTGCCATGTGGTTGGATGGGTAGATGGCGAATCCTATCATGTCCTGAGGGCCATATCTTAATCCCCTCACCCTGGAGCTGAAGGAGAGTCAGGAAGCTGCAGGAAGCTGCTTTGTCTTTAAAAACATGTTGCTTCTTTTCTTATCCAGGGAAATATATTATTCTGCCTTTTTAATATTTCCCAGAATATTTCATTCTTCTAGGAGCGGGATGGGTGCTAACTTTCTACAAAAGTAAACTGAACAAATTTAACTTCCAATGTAGAAATTGTATTTACAGGAAGAAACTTGAATACTGTACATGGATGAATGATAGTAACATCAACAAATATCAGTTAATTAGGATATCAAGTACATTTAATAGTTCAATCATTTATAATCTTTTTTTTCAGTAGAAAAAATATTTTATTTTACGGTAAAATATATTCTCACTTAAAATAACCTGTCTGAGGATGTAGCCCAGGTGGGATTCTACTGGTTTTATCAGATTCTATAGAATCCCTTGTTAACTTTCTAAGCAATTTGGAACTGGTAGTTAGATGCAATCTCCTTTTGTTTTTTTCCCAATGCTTATTACATTCTTGTCAGACAGCCTAGACTTTGCAGTCTTTGCAGCTACTGTCTTTGCAGCTTTGGGGGCTTGGCTTTCTCAAAGGGGAAGGGTTGTTTTAAGATTATTTTATACTGCTGTTGGAAGGAAATACTTCCCTGGACAATCAGCACTTTGAAGAAGTAATTGAATAATGAAGCAAAGCTTTTAATGACAGGGTATATGTGGTATATGGCATTACACTTCCAAGAGGCAGGATGCAAGCTTGGCACCATTTTTTTTTACTGTCTTCCTGGGGGGCATGTGACCTTTCCTTAAATCTGGAAGATTTCCTTAGGATATCTTGTGAGGTGAGTGAGACCAGCTGGTACTTTTAAGTGGTACAAATGGATCTAAAGGCCCTGTCACACTGCCCAATGGATGCAAAACAGACACAACAAGCAAAATGTTCCATCTGTTGTTATCCGCTCTCAAAAGGGGCAAAAATTTGCATAACCAGAGCGGACGACGCTGGAAGAGACGCAGGGCGGATGGAAACTGAGTGAAACGGAAGCCTAGCAAGATGGAAGTGGATCGTGGAGCGGATGGCATATCCGCTAGGATGCATTTCTCGGGGTGACCGTCAGCAAAGCGGATGCGGACGGATACAGCAGATGCACGAGCGGATGCGAGGAGCGATGCAATTCAGTGGAAGCTAGCGGATCCGAGCGTTAATCGGTGCGCATTTAGCGGGGAGGATGCATTGCATCAGCCCACCGGGGAATAAAACGGAAGCCGCTCGACCGAGTCACCATTCAGAGGAATGACGATCTGCTCCAGCACATAGACTGCCCGCCTGCCTGCCTGCTGTCTGCCAAGCAAGCCTGCTGCCAGCCTCCCTGGCGCAGCCTTTATTCCTGTCTGCCATACTCTGCCAGCCGTGCTGGCCCACCGTCCTGAGTCCTGAGCACGGGGGAGGGCGCTGGCTGGGGGGAGGCCCGGCCCGTCGTGCCCAGGCGCCGCTTCTGGCGGGAGCGAGGCACCACCCGGCCCTTGGCAGGGCGTGTCTCAGACAGTATGAAAACGCCACAGGCTGGCAGACTCAGGCAGGCACGCCACAGCCTTAAGGCTGGCCTAGGCCTGTGCTTAGGAGGCAAGCCAGGTCTGGCAGGCATGGCTGGCCCTGGCCAGGCCATTTCGCAGACAGCAAGGGGCTTGCGCAGGCCTGCCTGCCAGGCTTTCGCTAGGGTTGTACAGTGGCTGGCAAGCAAGGGCTGGCAGGTATGGGCTGCCTCAGGCCAAGCACGAAGCGTTCGTGGCATGGGGAAGTGAGCCGTGGCTGCCAGCCTTCTGGGGCAGCAAGGCCTTGCAGGCGCAGACACTGTCGAGCTTATGAGGGGTGCCTTGCCCAATCCGATCCACCGAGGCCACAGGCAGTCGACCTGCCAGCCCTCTGTGCGCATGATGCTGACATAAGCAGGTCGTTTTGCCTCCTAGTCACTGGTGACCTCGCTTCCGAGCCTGCCTTCGTTCCTGCCAGCCCTTGGTGCTTGCCTCCTGCCAGCCTTCCTGCCAGCCTTGGTGCCTGCCTCCCTGCCAGCCTTCCCTGCCAGCCTTAGTTCTGCAAGCCTCCCGTGCCAGCCAGCCACTCCACAACCATGCTGAAGCACAGCAAGCCTGCAGCATACTGCTGCCAGCCCTTGCAAGAGGCGACAGGGCTACCATCCCGTCCGCCCTGGCCTCACTCTGTGTTATTGCTGGGGCTTCTGCAGCACGGGCTTGCTCGTTCTGGGCTGGGGCTTGGCGGCTTCTGCTGCTTCCTGCTTCTGGAGGAGCTGTATGACAAGCACTCCAGCAACCAGCCACCTCCCAAGCACCTGCACCTTCACCCTGAGACCTGAAGCGACCAAGAGGAGGTGCCAGAGACTCAGTTTTTGTCTGATAAGCTGGTGTGTTTAATAAAGTCTATTTTTGATTGACACATTTGCTTATTTTTTTTTTTTAATTAAAGTCTTCGGGTGGAAACTTTTAGAAATGGTTTAAGCCTTATGCAAAGCCACAGCCTCGGACCCTTCACCTCTGAGACTTGGCACACCCCCGAGTGACCAAAAGGAGTCCAGAGACTGGTTGGCTGGCTAACCTGTGGACTATTTGGACACATTTTCTTTCACAGCTTGTGTTTCAAATAAGTCTATCTTAGATATCCACACTTGCTACATTTCTTTTTTGTAAAAAGTCTTGGTGAAACTTGTTCAGAAATGGTTTATAGCCTTTGCATGCTTGTGGATGGGTAAAGATAGCAGTGGAAAATGGGGTTTGAGATAGCTGTGGAATAGGCAGGGATACCTGGGATGGGGTAATAGCTGTGGCAGAAGATAAACCTTTTTTTGTGGGGGGGTGGTGGGTGGTTTTTTGGATTTAGCTGTTTGTTTTTAGTTTTGGACATTGGGTATTTCTTTTTTTGTAAACTAGTCTGGTGACTTTTAGAAAATGGTTACCTTGCAATGCTTGTGGGGATGGTAGATAGCAGTGGGTGATGGGTTGAGCATAGCTGTGGAATGGGCAGCGGATATCCTTTGGGATGGGTATAGCTGTGGGATAGATAAGACTCCAGTGCAAGCATAGTGGGACTGTATGGTCGCACCCTCCCAGGTGCCAACCTATGGCCCTTTATTTCAATAACAAGTAATCATGAATACACACATTTCAACATAAACACAAACTCTTTATTAATAATGCCCTGTTCTTGTCGGGCCACCTGAACATAACATGGCAACAATCTCAATCAGTTGTGATAGAATCAGGCTGAAAGGAAGCATCCGTTAATCATCTATCATCCTGCTTGCCACTCACGCCCCAGCTGGGGAGTTGCACCAGTTGTTTCAGGGAGGTGTGGTGCTTCTTTCACCTTCAACGTGCAGGCTCTGTTGGGCCTTTGCAACATCCCCATGTCTATCAGGTTTCGCCGCCAATTGCCTCCATTCCCCAGGCCCATGTCCCCATTGCCTTGTTTTTTTGTGGAGGCCCACGGAGCCTTTCTGCCAAAGACTGGGTAGCGGGTGCGCATGAGATTGTTGCAGGATTGCAGCAAGCTTCCATGATCCTCCTCCGTTACCTATTGGGCGATGCGCATGGTGGTGAAGATACCTGGAACTGTTGGCCAGGATCAAAGGCGTTCTCCACACCGCCTTGCCCTGGACAGCGCGTAGTTGAAGATCCTCTCTTCAACGTAGGAGTCTGGAAGTTAGGGCTTCAATAGGTAGGATTGTGAGGGAGAAGGCGTCATCCCACGAATGAAATGTAGGGTACATTTCTTGTGTGGTCGTTGGGCAGGGTTCGCGATCTGGGAAGCCCACGATGAGGTGCATTCCAGCTCTCTGAGGTGACGTGGCATGTAATACCTGGGCACTGAACATGGAGCCATGCCTGAAACATCAAATGTACTGAACTTGTAGCCAGCATCGACATGCGAAGAGGAATGATGCTGAAGAAGCCCTTGTAAATTGAAATAAGTGGACCCCCCGACTTGGCTGGAGCTTTGCAAGGCCACGTGTTTCCATCTAATGGCTCAAAATCGGTTGGTTGGGGGCAGTTCCCCTTCTGATAACCACTGCTCTCTGCAACTTTCTTCCATCCTTCCTCAGTGGAGGCGGCACTGGAGGAGCTTCCAGCCTTGATTCTTCGATGGATGGCCTCCCACTTCTCTCGACCAAAATGGCTGATGGTGTTGTGTGGCACCCTCTCAAGCCGTCACGCATGCTCCTGTAGTGGTCCCTGAGGCCAGTGGCGCAGAGGTGAGTGGCCACGTTGAGCCCAAGGTTCCGGCGGGCCAGAAGTTGATGTTGTCTTGGTCAGACCTGGGTGTCAAGGTGCTGCAACAACTTCGCTCCAAACATGGCTGAAGCTCCTCATGAAGTTCTGAGGAATGCTCGAGTGTCCTTCATTCCTTGAAGCTCCACATCGAGCTTGTGTACAGTCCGTCGTCTGTCCCTCTGGGAACCATCCTTCGCAACTCAGATGCTTCTTGGCTGCCCTTTTTTCTTCCCGTAGTAGAGCTGCACAAGCCTGTAGATGGCCTTGCACTGTTGCGAGAAGGATGGTGGCCTGCCAAAAGGACTGTGTTTACGAATCCACGGTGCACATGACTGGGATGTGTGGAAGAGGAAGAGCAGATGAAGGTCTGCAGAGGTCCGCACCAGCAGGGCTGCTGTTCTGGAAAGGGAGATCCAGATGAGTTGCTCCCCCTTTTTTATAGGCAGTAAGGTGTCTCCTTTGCATCTTTCTAGGCATCCCTCTAGGCATCATTGTTAGACAATCCTTAAGTATCCAAGATAGGTCCCCCTGCGAATGTTTTCCATTTAAAACGCCTTTGTTTCCATGCTGCCATCCGTTCTTGCATCCGTTCTGCATCCGTTTCCGCCCTCCCTGACCAAGCAGATCGAGTTGCGCAATGCGGGGAACGGATGCCTAGCAGATGTATATAGCGGATGCGTAACAGATGGCAGAACGGACTGCGTAGTGAATGCATACAGACGAAATTGGATACATTTTCCCGCGCCAAAATTGTTGAGCAGCTAAAACTGTTCTGAGTGATGAAACTCAATTAATGGATGCTGGAGGATAGAGAGGAAGAAAAATCGGAGGCAGTGAGTACATCGCGTTAACCAACGGATGGCAAGCTTTTTGCCGTTTTAAGCAATTCCTCTTTGCATCCGTTGGTGCAGTGTGACAGGGGCTTAAGGGTTGCTTTTCCTGGGTGTGCTTTTTCTGTCGAGCTTAAATGACCTCTCTGTTAAAGGGTTCCACTTTATGAGCAAGAGTTGGCTGTTGATTGTTATCACTGCATTTCACTATTTTCATTCTTAAAGGTGCTGTGGCACCCTACCTGATTTGTAACTCCGGCTTGCAGGTATTTTTAATCTAATGATTGGTATTTAGGGCAGTTTTTTTCAAGCAAAGAAACTTTTTGTATTTTTGTACAGGTAATCCTTGACTTACAAAAGTTCCTTTTGTGATCATTCAGAGTTACAATGGCACTGAAAAAAGTGGCTTATGACCATTTTTCACACTTTTGCAGCATCCCCACTGTCATGAGAGGCCAGGCGAGGAGACACACTCCTTGACATTAGTGATGTTGAGTTGGCCATGCCCATTCAGTCATATGACCACCAAGCCACACCCACCAACTAAGCCACACCCACAGAACTGGTTGTTAAAAAACTGAATCCCACCCTGGATGTAGATATACTTGGTTGCAACATGAAATTTATTTTGTTTCAATGTAATCTGAAGAAATTAAGTTTAATACTGTAATTGTATAATTTATTTTTAGCAGATTAACAAAAAAAGCAAATTTAATTTTGAACTACTCATATTTTATGGCTAAATGGAAAGAGATTATTGACAAGCTGGGGGGGGATTGTTTCAGTATAGATAGTATAGATAGCCCTTCAGTATAGATAGCCCTAAGTGAAAAAAACTGAAATCTATGTTGCAATTATCAGGACATCAAATATATTTGGGTTGTTCATAGTTGAGCTACTAATAACTGTTTGGAGTGATATGATAGGTATTCATAGGGAAATTTGCTATCTTTCCTGCAGAAAACTGGCAAACCTATTTCTTTATGAGAGAGCCAGTTTGATGTAGGAATTAAGAGATCAGTAAAATCTGAGAACAGATAAATTCTAGTCCTACTGTAAGCACAAAAGCAGCTGCATAACTTTGGATCAGTCACTTTCTCTGAGCTTTAGAAAGCAGGCAATGGCAAACCATTTCCAAAATCTTGCCAGCGAGAAGGCTAGGCAGTTGTCTGGAGTCAATGCTAATCTGAAACTGGCAAAAAACAAAAAGAAAAAGAAAAATCCTAATCCTTGTTGGTTATTAATTTCTTCCTATTGTACTGCATATGCATTTCATGTTTTACATTAACTTAAATATCAGGTTTATTTCACATTTATTATTTTCTAAGCTACCTACATTATCACAGTAACTTTTTCCAAGAACTGATAATTTCATGATGACATATTAAATCAAGTGTTTAAGACAGTTGTCTTAACTCTTAAGCATATTCAATATCTAAATTTAATAACTCTAATTAATAAAAGAAGGGGACTTTCATATGATTGTGGCCAATTAACATGTTGGTTTTTTGCACCTCAGTGAAACAGTATGAAAGAAGTCTAATATTTGCTTTAATTATGATATAATTACACATATCAGACCACAAATCAAGAAGAACATATGACAGTTTTTCCAATGAGTTCTTTGTTGTTTCACACCTATAGATAAAATATTGCCAGACTAAGGACTCTATTTACAATATGCTCTGCCCTTACCTCCTTTAATGGGGTAAATTCAGAATTAGATGGAAAAAGGTTGAGTCCAGAATAAATTAGCCACTATTAAGTTTCTTACCATTAATAACTTAATAACTTAACTAAATGGGGCAAAAGCAATATTAAGCTACTGTTTAATTAAAATGGTAACTGTATAGCTGTATAACATATAGCTATTCTTTTACCTGCTTTTACAAATAAAAATATGTTTGGCATGGTCAACTGAACAGATAATTTGGGTTTTCAATTGGATATGGAAAATGGAAAAGAAAAGGGTAGACTCTAGTGATATTAACAACCAAATTTTGAGAAAGAAATCCAGATCTTCATCTGACCAAGAGATTTACAATATATGGTTATTACCCTTATCAATCATAATCATAAACATACAATGATAATATGATAGTGGCACTTAGTCATAATAATCATTTTTAAAAATTAAAGAAAATTATAGGTAGTTCTGCATTCATTTATTGTAAGCTTAAAATAAAGTGCTTCAAAAATTGGTTTGGTGTTGAACTGTCACATTCAAATTGTGATATATAGAGACCTCTAGGGACTGAAAATGAAAACTGCAATGCAGATTATGCAGACTAAATTAGTCAAGCATAATAATAATAATATCACACTTGGGCTTTTGGAACAAGCAATCCAGAAAAGAAAACATTCAATTTCTTCTTAAATTAAAATATTTTTGTCTGTCACATATTTACAAGATTTTTTTCTAAATATGGTTAGTAAAGGGTTAGGTTAGTTAAGTTTGTTAATTAAAACACACATAATTAAAAATTTAAAAAACAACATAAAATAATATAAAATAAAATAAAAAAATTAAAATATAAAATGAAATATAAAATAAATATAAAATAAAAAAGACAAAATAACAAAAGTACAGAAAGAAAATTTTAAAAGAAAAAAGAAAAACTTCAAATTTTCCTTGCAGCAAATATAAATTAGAAGAAAATACAAACTAGTCATTTGAGCAAATATAAGTGTAATTGCAAAGCTCTCTTACTCTATGATTACAAGAAATTTTATTTGATTCTATTATCCATTTTTGAACATATAATCTTACTGTACTGATCTTGATGAAAACAAATCACTGGGACCTGATGGATTACATCCCAGAGTTTTAAAGGAGTTGGCAGAGGTCATCTCAGAACCACTGCATCATATCTTTCAAAA